>PYAF01004586.1:785585-809367 GCA_007407185.1 Glycine tomentella
TTAATTATACTAACATTATTTTTATATATCATTAGTATACAATTATTAATTTTTTCTTAAATTAACAAAATTTATAAATTAAAAATATTTAATATATAGATATTTTAATTTTATTTTATATCATTTTATATGTTTTTATTTTAAATAGTTTACATATTTATTTATTTATTTTTATTTTAATAATTTTTAATTAAATTTTATAAATTATTTTTTTAAAACTTATTTTCATATAAAAATTATTTGTATTCTATTTATATATGTAAAATTAAAAATATTTATATATTAAATATTTTTTAATTTATAAATTTTGATAATTTGAAAGAAATTAATAATTTTCCACTAATGATACATAGAAAATAATGTTAATATAGTTAATTAAAAAATATATGTGTTTTATTGAATTATTTATAAATAATTTTATGTAAATAATTAGAGTAAAAATAATTTTTATATTAAAATAAATTTAAAAAACTATACAATTTAATTAGAAATAGGTAAAATAAAAATATATATACTATTAAAAATAAAAACATGTAAAATGATATAAAATAAAATTTAAAATATTTATACATTAAATATTTTTTAGTTTATGATTTTTTATTTTGAAAAAATAATAAATCTTCACTAATAATACATATAAAAAATAATGTTAATGTAGTTAATTAAACAAAATAAATTTCTTTGTGATTTATTATTTTGCCTATAAATAAAGAATTATGAGTTCGATTTCTATCAAAATAATTTTTTATTTTTTACGAATTTAAAATTATAGAAAGAATATAAATATTTTCATGTTATCATTTAAATACAAAGTATTATGTATACTAAATTATTTGACTTCTATAAAATTATTTTAAAAATTACATTATTAATAATTTCTAAATAGTTGTCGATATAATTTCTTTTTACAATAGAAATTTAACCAAAATTATGTGTTTGTGGTAAAAATAAAAGTATAGAAATTTTAGTGGGGCAAAAGGTTAACAGCCGGCATTGTCGTGTGCTGTACTCGGAGTACGGTGTACGCATTCCATTCTTTTCACATTACACAAAAGGTATCATCATGAAACTATTATTTAGAGAAGAGATTCTTAACAAAAGTTTTAATTCTCTGAAAATTCCTTTCTTCTTATTATTGGATTCTCTTAAATCCTTTTCAAATAAATAATCTCATTTCAGTGCATTAAACAACTTGCTTTTCTGTAACTAGTTTGTGTACTGCTGAAGTTGTCATGGCCTCGTGGACCACTTAGTGAAGGGTTTAAATGTGTGGTGTATTAGGAGAACGCACTTACAGATGTACTGGGAAGGGTAGTTTTCTTTGGAAGTTAAGAGTTTATTTATAAACAAACTGTTTTTGGTATAAATAAATTTTAAACTCTGGATTTCTTTTCTCCTATAATGCTACACTGAGTACGCTTTAGTCTTTACCTTTAGGTACCTCTGGTACCATTTATTTTATAATATCTGATGGGTTGATTTAAAAAAAAAAATTTACACTTTTATCTCTTATATTTTTTTAAATTACACCTGATATTCCTCTATTTTTATATATTACTTTTACCCTTTTATGCTAACGTTATTAACTAAAATCATTTGAAATATGTGAAGAGACGAAATTGCCCTATCAATTTAATTATAAAACCAAAATTATTCTTTTTAATTATCCTCTCCCAGTTAGAAATTAAGATTCACAAGAAATCACCCCCTGGCTCACCAAATCCCCCTCCACCAATCTCAGATCAAATTTGACGATTTTTCGAATGTTGTTGAACGGTGACGACGGCAAGGATGCAAGCGAGGCACTAAAGTTGATGAACGAGACATTGGAGAGTTGTGAGAAAAGATTCCAGAGGGGATTGGTTGTCAATGGTGGAGGCCTATTTCGTGGCGGCAGAGATGGTGGGGTAGAACTGCGAAGGAGGTATTCTTGGGGTTGTTGGGAAGGTGTCATGTTAGTGTCGACTCGACAATGAGGGTAACGCATAGGGTGATTGCGGGTGGCAAGAAAGGGAAAGGGGGGTTGTTTCTTGAACCATTTATTTCTTAATGTGCTTCTTTTGCTAATTGGTATTTGCCTAATGTAGTGGGTGTCTCTTAGCTAGATTTGCTTTTTGTTTTGTCATCTTAAATGTTTTCACAAGAAAATATATATTACATGTGCTTAGAGTTGCATCTAGGAATGTGAGGGAGAGGTCCCCTCTTCATTGCTCAGAGGATGTTTTAGATCCTTCAAAATTAGAAGTTTACAAACCTACAAGACTAGAAAAAAGAAATCCTTGAGGACAACCCAAGAGTCAAGTCTCCACAAAAAGTTACAAATTTTTCAAGGAAAATGAAGATGAGAAAAAAAAAAACAGTAACTTAATTTCAAAAGAACAAGAGAAAAAGGAGGTGGTGGTAGTAAGTAAAAACTGATTGTTGAAGAAGATATGTGAT
Source organism: Glycine tomentella (assembly GCA_007407185.1). NCBI lineage: Eukaryota > Viridiplantae > Streptophyta > Magnoliopsida > Fabales > Fabaceae > Glycine > Glycine tomentella. The sequence goes on from PYAF01004586.1 coordinate 788,025, forward strand.
TTTGAGAAAGAAGTGAATATATTTTAGATAAATTTTTATTAAAAATCATGTAATCAATATGTATCTATTTTTTTAATTATTAAACGGTGTTTAGGAAGATGAAGGAGTCTAAGTGTAATATGAGCCGAACAATTAAGAGATTTTTTTAGGATGCAAAAAAAGATGAATATGCAATTTATAATGTAATTTATATAAAAAAAGCACCGGTTTTCTCATTATTTTTCTATTTTATTTCCTTTTATTTTCCCCTTTTGAAAACTTGTTATGCTAAAATTAAATTTAAAAGAAAAAAATAAAAAGTCAATGAGAAACCGTGAGGTGAGCTAAAGATAAATTTGCTTATATTTACAAGTAGGTGGTTTTGTTAGATGGTCCTATATCAAACAAGATACCAACCATTTTAGTAGTAGCTAATTTTGATTATAAATGGATAATAATAGAGATAAAGCTGAATTAAGAATTTTATTTTGCTCGGAATCAATAAATCAACTAGTCACAGGACTGCAACTTCCCTCAAGTAAAAAAAGAAATCAAATATTCATTATTATCAAGTGTGAAAAATCATGTATATGCCCTAGCAGTTAGATTTCAACTTTATTATTTCAAAATATTTTTCCCGACTGACTTTCGTTAGATTTGAGTTGAGTAGAATATAATACTTGCCAATTTTCACATATACACATTATTTTGATTTATTAAAATATTAAGGTTGTCTTTTTATCGTTAAAAATTATGGTATTGGATTTGATAAATTTTTTATTTTATATTTAATTTTAAAAAATTAGAGGATAAAACAAATTAAATAGATGAAGAAAAGACAAATTAAGTAGATAAGGATAGAACAAAATCTATAGTTTTGTTGCTCAAAAAATTATGCCACAATTTTTTGTTCCAACAAAGTATTTAAAAGAAATATATGTTACTATTTCTATCTCTTTAATAAAAAATATTAACCAACCAACTTGATATTTTAAAAAGAAAATACGAAATTTTTATTACAATTTTCTTTTTTTATTTCATTAAACACATTAAATTTAATATAAATTGTCTTAAGATAATTAATATTAGAGAATTTATTAAATTTTATATTATTTTACTTACGTTGTCTGTTATTCGTCAAACTTGTACAAGATAAAAAATTATTATGTAACTTGTATCTTTGTCATATATGTTGTGCTTCTTGTCTTGTCAAATATTATATTTTCAACAAATCAAATGTTAGACTAAAATATAATATTGATTTTCTTATTTTTTAAAATTCATAATTTTGATCGATCTAATTTAAATTTGAGACATTTAATCAATGGTTTTAAAAAAATAAATATGCCATTTTGATCTTTTTGTCCAATTAAGGAAAAATTATTAGATGATTTAGCATAAACACATTATTTATTATATGGATTAATAATTATGTAACAAATAAATAATTTAATATTTTAAATTCATTAATATTTTTTTACTTCAATAAATAACATAATTAATTTTTATTAGGTAGTTACATAATATATTTTTAATTTAATTAATATATCTTTGATGGTTAAGGTATCAAGTAATAATTTCTCAACATTAACTCTACAGATGACTGTTACTTAACGATGTACAAGTGACGTGGCAAAATTTGGGATTTTTTTTCTTCCTTTTTTTAATTCATGAGTAAAAATGTTTTTTAAAAATAAAAAGTTTAACGTTGAGAATGGGTCGTAAAATATCCCCAATTTTTCCAAATCATGAATGGATTCTACGTGAATCACCCGAGTCCCAAAAATCATTGACAGTTTTTAAATTTTTGTTAAATTCCTATTTAGTATCTCTTTCACCGTAACATATCCCCAATTTGGAAGACATCCTCTGCACTGAGCTTAAACATTACAAGTGTTTATTCACAAAAATATTATAAGAATTGTTAATAAGTTTAATGTTATTAATTATATTATAACTAATTTTTTAAAGGGTGAGAATTAATTAAAAAAGTTTTATACTTAGTAATGGAGGAAGTGATACTTTTTATCATTAGGATTTTTAATTGTTGGTTGATCATTCAATATTATTTTAACAAAATTAAAATTTTAAAGAAGAAAATTTCTCAAAATTGCTTCGTAAGGACAAGGACAAAGGACTTTCAAAACTGAGAGAGGAATTCCTATTGATTCTTAAACATTAGCTTAACAATGGAAAATGATTATTCAGTTTGAAAATGTATTTTTTTTATCCATAAAAATTAAAGACTACGATATACATATATTCTAAAAGTTTTAACCCATATGTTTAACTTTAATTTAAAACAATGGATTATATTTAATATTTCTTCTTATTACATTTGTTAGCTGCCAACCATTTAGTATATAAAGGATTTGTTGAATACGTCTTTGGAAAGTGAGTTTTAGTTGGGTCTACTTTTACTAGGAGGAGGCTTTGGGCCAAGCCCCGAATGGCCTTTATCAATATGCTTTAATTTGGATCCGTCTTTACCAGGAGGAGGTGGCTCTGGGCCGGGAGCTGGTACCCCTTTGCCAGGAGGTGGAACGAAACGTGGTGGAGGATCAAGTCTTCCATAATCTTTTATATTAGCTCTTAGAACCATCTCTTGCATGGTGGATACCTCTTCCTCATTTAGTGGCTTTATTGGTAATCTCCAGCAAATTAATAAGCAATAAATAAAAAAAAAAAATATATATATATATATATAGAGAGAGAGAGAATAACTTAAAAATGAAAATTCATAGTCATATATACCCGTTGTCTATTAATTAAAAAAATTATTATGAAATTACTTTATGTTTCGTGTGTTGCATCAAATAGGATGAGCATTAGAGGCATTTATCTCATGGGTTTTACACCATGCTATTAGGTAAATGACTTTAAAAAAATAGTTTTAGTGAGAAATTTAGTGTAGAGTTAAAATTAATTTAAGTCATGTTATAGTGTTCACGCACCTCCTCTTTAATTGAATTAATTTCCATCTCCATGCAAATTATTGATTAGCTTTGATTCTCCAACTGTCAATTCATTGAACACATACAAGATGAATTTTGTTTATCTCCATATCTAAATAACTTTGGTGTTAATACTCTATCTACATTTGTATACCAATGCACATCATATATAAGAATATATTATTTAGCCATGTTACAATGTGAGCAAAGTTAAAGTGTAACAAAAGACCTTAAAAAGACTTACTTGTAAAGAAGTTGACAAAAGCGTTACATAAATAAAAATGTGGAACTTCTTCATAAGCATACGGCCCATGATATGCTAGTAAATAAAAAGAAGATTATAAAGAAATGAAAGTGTTTTACTACTTTGTGATATTTCTATTTATAATAGAGTAACTCATAACTATCTAAAAAAAGAGAGTAACTTATAATTATTGCGTAAATATCTAATTAAAGCATTAAATAAACATAAAACTAATAATAATGTTTAGTAGTTATAAAAGAAGGAATAATAACACCTTAAAATAAAAGTAATGTTCCTTAACGATGTTGCTTAAGCGTTATTTATGCTTATTCAATCTTTACTTAGCTACTAGCTTGATACATATTAAGTTTTAATTTTTTTAAATAAAAACTATAACCCCTAATGCTTAGGTGTCTTTAGTGATACTTTAGAAGGAAAAAAATTAAAACATATGTTCTGCATATCTAATCATTTGTAATTGTAAGCTGTTGAGTAGCTCAGAACTCTATGCAAAAACCTAAAACAAAGACTATTATTACACTTAATAAGATGTTTTCTGATTATACTTATAACAACTCTTCCAAATCCGATCCTCTGTAGCTAAAACAAACATAAAATGATAATTTTATTTTTTTTACATACATTATTCATATAAATATTTATTTTTAATATTAATTTAGATAAAAGAAAAAGAAAACGCTAAAATTGTCACGTTTGTGTGAACAGTGCCCATGCAAGGTAGGTCTCCAGTGGCAATTGCATCCTGCATTTCTCAAATTACTTATTGTACTTTCCAAATTGTCATTTGGGAAGCAATATGAAAGTGCACCCCAAAGCTCAAAAAGTACCTTTCGCGTTATTACAAGTTTCATATACCGATTCGGCAATAGGACATTCGCGTTATTAAAGCTGGACATTCGCATTATTAAACCTAGGTTCCAATTAAGTGAATTAATAGGTCAATTATATTAAAAAATAATTAATATTAATATATATAACATTAAACTTTTTAATATATATTTAATATATATAAATTTACATAATAAATATCGTAATAATTAATTCTGATATAATAATTAAAATATATTTTACATATAAAAATTATAATTTTAAATAAAAATTTATGAGTTTATTAAAGAATATTAAATCTGTAAATATAAATATAATTTTTATTAAAATATAAATTTTTATTAATTAAAGTATTTAATTAAACATATAACAATCATAAATTTAATAAAAATCATAGTGTTATAGGTACTCACTATGGTTTCAATAAGTGATGCACACTTGCAAGTACTGTACCAAGAAACTGCTACTATTTATTATTGTCAAATAAAATTTTCTCTTTTTGTGCTAGGCACTCCTGAGATCATGGCACCAGAATTGTATGAGGAAGAATACAATGGACTTGCTAATGTATATTCATTTGGCATGTGTGTTTTGGAAATGCTCACATCTGAATATCCATATAGGGAATGTTCTAATCCAGCACAAATCTACAAGAAGGTGACATCGGTTAGTTCAGATTATGGTGTAAGTTTTTAGGATATATGTAAAGCTAGATTTTTATTTAAAAGTAGCATTTTATATTTAAGGGAAAACTACCAATGGTTTTCAGAAAGCGAAATCAATTTGGAGCTATCTCAATTGGCCAGACAGCAATGCTTCTCATCATAATAACTCAAAAAGATTGGATTCAGAACAACATCAAAGGAGATAGAGGCCTTCTCTTTCCCATAACTTGCTGGTTTATCAGGAGTACTTCTAGGAATGAAGAAATTTTCAACAATAAAGTTCAATCGGGGTGGCACATTGCTAACCGGATTCACCCTCTCAATGACATTATCTGTAAGGACCTTACTCAATCGTTGCAACAGCCTTCTCCTATGCAAGTTTGTTGAATTGCTCCTCTCGGTAATGTCATGAAGCTTAATACTGATGGAAGCGCTTTCGGAAACCCGGGACAAGCAAGATTTGGCGGAATCATAAGGGATAGTCTTGGGAAGTCTTGGGAACTGAAAAACAAGTTTTATGGGGTCCTGTGGCTTTACAACATCAGTTCATGCAGAGTTACTCGCCATCTATCATGGTTTGAAGATAGCTAGAGATAAAGGAATTGGAAGATTGACCTGTGAATCAGATTCGAAGCTTTCTTTGGACCTAATCACTGGAGAAATCAACTTGTTTCATCAATATTTCCCTACCATCATGCTGATCCATTTGTGGAAGCAGATGGATTGGGAGGTGACCTTTATGCACGTGTACCGTGAAGGTAACAAGTGTGCAGACTGGCTTGCAAAGACGGGAAAGTTTTCTCAACAGGACTTGATTATTCTTGATCATTGTCCCTCTGCCATATACCAAGCTTACCTTGGTGATGCCATGGTTGTCACAACCCAAAGGATTTAGTTGTTTCTTTTTTTCTTTGTTGCCTTTTCTTACAAATAGAAGAAAAAAAGAGATGAACCAACAATAATTGTAATATATCATTTGCTTTTATAATTTTTGGTCATGATTGTAAAAGAACTAAAATAAATAAAGTTGATCTTTTAAATATTATTTGTTGACTGCATGGTTTTATGTTATAAGAAAAATACAAAAGATAATACAACTAACTACATTTTTAAATATTTTATTATAAAAAATACTTTTTTAAAATATGCCATTGTCGGGTTAATAAACAATATATTTTACATCAAAATTTAAAATAAATAGTAAAATTAAATACAGAAAACTTGGTAAGTTTCTTAAAATGAAGGAAATCATAGGAAATTATGCTTAACCTACATTAGCGTGAGAAAGAAAAGAGTGTCGAGAGAGAAAACATTTTGATATTTCATTAAAAAAAAAAAGAGAGAGAGAGAAATGAAGAATATAAATGACGACACAATGAAATAGTAAATTATTTAAATTGTAGAATGCAAAATAAAATAAATTAGTCGAAGAATCACGAAACTAAAAGACATGAAATTAAAACAAAAATGGAAAAATAAAAGTCTTGTGGTATGTGATTGAAGTGAGTAAATATGTATCTTGAGAGTCTGGAGTTGAGATTAGCGGAGAAATTGAAAGGGGTGAGTCTAGGAATCCAGCACAAGGAGTCGTCGCGTAAGTTGTCGAAGCTCTTCACCTTCGCCGCTCTCTCCCCCTCCGGCGACCTCAACTACGCTCATCTTGATTCGTGAAGGTTATATGTTGTTCAGTGATGTGCAAAGGCGTTATGGGATGAAACCTCGAATTCAGCATTTTGGTTGCTTAGTGGGCCTACTTGCCAGAGCAGGGCGTTTGAAGGAAGCTGAAGATTTTGTTAATGCAATGCCTATTGAGCCCGATGCAGTCTTTTGGAGGACCCTCATATGGGCCTGCAAGGTTCATGTGAATGTCAATAGGGCCGAGCGGCTGATGATAGTGGAAGTTACATACTTGCTAGCAATAAGAAGGGACTAGTAGGATTGAGGTTGATGGTGGTGTGCATGAGTTTGTAATGGGAGATTACAATCACCCTGAGGCCGAGGAAATATTTCTCAAATTCGCTGAGGTCTTGCTTGAGATGCATGATGTGGAAAAGGCCGTTCATAGTGAGAACTGAGAAGCTGGCTCTTGCTTATGGACTAATTAGGACGGGTTATGGGTCTACGTCCGGATTGTGAAAAACCTAAGGTCTTGTGAGGACTGTCACGAGTGTACGAAACTAGTCTCTAAGATATACCAAAGAGAGATCATAGTGATAGACAGAATACGTTTCCATCATTTCAGAAATGGAGAGTGCTCTTGTAAGGACTATTGGTAGCCCGAGAATGGTCCTTGTGGAGAATGCCGACAAATGCAGATGCCAAAGAATGTTTCATAGTGGCACTAGCATGGCAAACAAAACACGCGAAGGATGTCCCGTGTACAGTCACATGAGCTGCTAGCTTTGATGCCTAATATGGGCATTGATGAAATGCAAATGCCAAAGCATGGCCATGATCGCAGATTCTGATCAATAGGTTCGTTATATTGGATGATGAGCACTCCAGATGTGATATACTTCGATCTATATAATCCATGACAAACGTGCACGTTCAGAGACTCAGAGTGTACATTAGTCGTCATCATAATTTTTGGGACAAATACATTGGTTTCTATTCGGTTGGGCCTAATAAAACTAAAACATTGGTTGGGCCTGGAACTCACTCTTTGGATGTTCTTTGGTCAGATACTGTTGGCAATTTGCAGAATTGCAGGTATGGGGTAAGGATGCGTGTGAGTAACGCTACGCAGTGCTTTTGCATAATGATAATCATGTGTATTACATTCTTCTTCTTTTTTTTAGTTAATTAATAAAGATGTTGACAATAACATAATAGATTTAAAAAAGCCACTTTGTATTATTGAGTTTAACACTTTGATTTAATCGTATATTCTCAAATCATTAAAAGGTTTATATATTATGGTTATTATTATCAAGAGAAAAAAGGGTTGTATATTGGTAAAAAAATTTACACACTTATCTAATCACAATCTAACAGATATAATAAATTTGTTAATTTTTAAAATAATTATCTTAAAATAATTCAAATAATAATCTATGATTAAATGATAGTTTAAAATTGTTTTACACTATAGTGCATAAGTAATTAATAAACTCTTATTTTCAAAATTTAACTTTTTATTGGCTTGCCGATACTTATCTAGATACTATTGTTAAATAACTTTAAGAGTGAATCAAAAGTATACTTTTTGGTAATTATTGAACCCTTCTTCCTTGAGACATGTATAATGTATTCATGAAGACATGAAGTTATGAATAAGAATACAAAGCTGCGCGTTCTAATAGGACACCTTTCTGTTCTTGGTGGTTTATCTAAATACTGTATTGTCTGGATTGAATGTTTTACGATATATTGTTTTGGTCTATGGCGTCACATAAGTTTGAACTTAATTATCTTTCAAACTATCAAACTCTCTTGCCAGTTTCCGCTAACCTTTCTTCTTTGCTCTCATGATTGGTTTTAAGTTAATGATTAGACAGAGAATTTATCTGGCTGGTAGATGGTTGGTTCTATTTGCACCCATCTAAATGCATTTTTTTAAAACAGAAGTGCAATAAGAATTATATTCGAGTTTCATGGACTTATTTTACTTTTTATGGCACTAGTCCCTTTGAAAAATCCAATTTTATATTTTAGTCTTATTCACCCCAAAAAAAGTATTCAGAGTTTGATGGTTAGAGATGTTCTAAACAACTTGGAATTATTATTTCAAATGAGATAACAAAGGATGCATTAATTTCTTAAACTTTGTATTTGTTTTTTTTTTATTATTTGGGAATTCTTTGAATGTTTTTAACATTGAGAAATGAAAATGCATAATACCTTGGCATTTGATCGTATATTTGTTGATAAAAATAGCGAAGACGACAATAATCAATTAACAAAAGTGAAAATATAACACGGCAAGTTTATAAATTGTTTTAAATAAACTCCCATGTGGTGACATGATTATTGTTCTAAAAATAGTTTTTCTCTGACGATGCAAACTGACCCCCTCGTGATCGTTCTCCAGGGCCAACATTTGTTTAGTCGATAGCGTGCACTTACTATTTCACCGGACAAAATAAATGCTTAGATCGATCTTTGTCCGAAATCAAGAATTAAAGAAGTGTGAATACTGAGGAATCCATTTTTTTTGGTTTTGGGAATCTTTGATAGTCAACAGGTGAAGATTCTAATCTAGATTTAGTGTCTAACATGGTAGACAAATATCAATCAATAACTGATTGAAATTTATTAGAGGAACCGATTACGAATTAAATAGCAATTTGGGAGACAAATTGATAATCAAATATTAATTGTGGAGTCGACAATTTATTAGGGTTGATGTAGTGATAAAAGTTTGATTAATTTGCATGAAATCTTAAACTTAAATATCATTAAAATCGTTGTAAAAAAAAAAAAAAAAGGAGTCGTTGCTTCTGTATATTTCCAGAACACAACTGTACAACACTAATCGGTTGAATATTTGTTGTTGGATCTATTATAACTCTGCTACCTCAAGAGTATCAATGGAAAATTACACCTCGAATCAGATGATCACAGAGAAATACTCCAAATGGATGTAAGGTGTGTGCTCTGTGTAATTGAAAGAGCTAAAGTCAAAATGTGTGTACCTTTTTTGTGACAATTTATCATACATTTATAGACAACATAACTCGTAACTGTTGCATGAACTGCTTCCGGAAATTCCGACCTCAACTTCCCTATCTCAACCTCTTTTATTGACTTAGTCATGTCCCACTTTTAATAAAATGGGGATTATATGATAATAAAAATTGGAGCTTAGGTTGAACCCAATTATCATTTCCATAACATTGTTAAAATAACAATTTAAGGAGGAAAAATTGAGCACTACTTCTTACATTGAAAAGTTAAAACACACCCATCCTCTCTTCGTTGCGTTATATGCACACCCACAGCGAAATCCAACTTTTTTTGGGGTCAAATTAAAGCTGATGTGTAACTTTATTGAGGACCAATGGCATCAGAAATTCAGAATGGACCCTCTCAGACGGGAAGGATTGCTCCTCTAAAGTTAAACCCCATGTTAGAGGAAAGTGTGAGAGGTGTAAACCATTACTGATAAAATAGCGGCTTGATATATTACTGGTAGGGTCCATGATAAAACGCAAGCCGTTTTATGACCTCATGGAAGTCGCCACTCGTATCATTAAATTGTATTTATTTTATAAGCATGGTTAATGTTTTAATTTATATAACAAAATCATTCCATGATCAGGGATTTGTATGAATTTATCACGACTTAACCTTTGTTTTGATTTGAAGTGCTCTTCACCTTGTCTCGGGTTTTCCCTTCTGCAGTTCATCATTACCTGACCAGGAGAATTCTTGCTAACTTCATCAATTCTAATTAGAAGAACCCATAATATGGACTAGTGTAAGAGCTTCTCGTTACCAATTTGATTTTTTCTGAAAAAAATGTGTTGGCAAAGGTAAATGTCTCCAACTCCGACTAGTCTTTCAAAAATAAATTATTATTAAGTGAAAGTTGAGAAACAATATATATGTGAAATCATAAACACTTGACCTTCTAATTTTTTTTCCCATTAGAGATAGTTATTTATTTTTAACGTTTAATAATAAAATATAAAAATATTTTAATATTACAAAAAAAGATTGATATACAATTTAATTACTTATATTTTATTAATCTAATTAAGTAAATAAAAACTATTTCTTTTATATATATATATTTATCCAAATAACATTCTTTATTTTATTTTACTATATTTCTCATCCTCTCTTAATTATTGTTCTCTTTATTACATCTCCGGTCCAAATATAGTATTAGCACTCTAGATAAATGACATCACCATAACCTACTAAAATTAGATCTCAATTAAAAAATTAAGCTTGCACTAAATTATATTCAGAATTAGGACAACTTTTTTCCAAGTCATGTGAACCATTCAATAGCTTGGCTGGCCACATGCTCGCCTCCTTTCTTATAAATAACTGCCCTAAACTTACTTTAATTTCCTAACATGTATGCTCGATCAAATCCGAAAAGAAGGCATCATGGGAGATTTCATCATCCTCTGTCCCCTCTTTCCAAATGTCGGGGCCTATTTGCATACATAATATCATATCATAATATAATAATATGAGCTTCGTGCATCCTTTCTCTCCAAGATACAGAATTATAAACCAAAATACCAAAGTACATCCACTTTCATCATTTTGTTTGTTCAAATTTAATGTCCTTTCATATTTGTTGTTTTGTAGTATTCTCAAGCATGAAAAAACGAAGTGCAAACCTTGGTGGTCTCTCTTGCTTAACTATTTTGTCGGCTAAGCAAATAATGGAAACAGATTTAAGACTCATCTTTGTTGTACCTAAGCCAAGTATTTGAGGTGTACGGTGGGAATCTCATCAATTAAATTTTAACTAAAAAACAAAGAATGACTGTTCCAATAATTTTTCCAAAATTGCATTCCATTAAGTCTATGCTTCTAGAAAGGAATGCATATATAGTCAAATTAAAAACGAAGTAAGGAAACTTATCTTGTGTTTGTTGCCTTACATGCAGCTTCGAAATGCCAGTAACATAGATAGAAGAGAAGCTTTGATTTATGATCTGATTGAAAAAATTTAGTGTTTAAGAATTTTGTTCCTCACAGCAATCTTGCTGCTTTCACAGACATAAAATTGCACTGCGGAGTATCACTAAAATATAATATTTGCTTTAATCTGAGTGACCACTAAACCGTCCTTATTATTCTGTATTCTTATTGTAAGCTGGAAATAAGTTTTCTTCATTCGTGTACCAGAGTTAAGGAAGGAACATATAAGTTTTTAAGCATAGAAAGGAAAAAGAATTTGTAGGAACAGAATAAGCCTGATAAGAAATAAATCATGGGGTTTTATTCCTGTGGTTGTGTTCTGATATCTAATGGTAATAATAAATAAGATAAAAGGAATAGAGTGATCTGAAATTAATAATGCTATCAGTTTAAATATTTTTATGATAGAATAAAAAAAATGATTCCATACCATTTCCTAATTCGAGGAAAAGGGGGTAAATATAAGATAAAAAAGGTTCTATTTCATTTTATCTTATTTTTAATAATCCACCCAACAACGAAACTCGATATCATGCATTCTTTATTTTGTTCAAACTCTTTTTATCAATTCAAACGTAGACTTCTTACAAAAATTGCAGATATGTTATCAACAATAATAGATTATAATTCTAAGGTCCCGTTTGAAAGTTGCAAATTATATTCTCCCGAATATGTTGTCAACCCTCCAATTGAAATCTTGTTATGTGCAGAGAAATATATGCCAGTTCAGCTGCAACTTTGTAGATTTAGGCATTGAAAAAGAATAACCAGAGATTATATTCCTCTTTAGTTTCACAAAGCCTTCAGTTGAAACCCAATTGAAAAACCTATTTAAAACTTTAATTTACTTTGATAGATTAAGTGGAATTTCTCCTTTATACTATTTTGGATAAATGAAATGAAACAAACTGCTGTTTCTTTCTTTCAGCACTGTTTTGCCGGCAGTGAGTCAAAGCCTTACATGATACTCAATCTAAGCCCACCATATATTGCAATAAAATCACACACGGGATTAGTGAATCATTGAATCAGATCTCTTGTACCCATTGGTTTTCTCCGACAATGTATTTTAGATAGTCCAATGTTGCTTCCTGGAAATAGCTCTTTCGCGTGCTTTTACTCTCCACCACTTAACTCATTTGTTTCTATCACTTTTTTTTATTTGAGAATTTCCCGTCATATTCTTGCGTTCCTGTTGTGTTTACCTAATATGAGTGGAATTTGGAAATTAATAGAAAAAACGAAGTGGTAGTAGTTATGGACAAGGACAATGTATACTACTGTAAAGAATTAACATGTTTATAAGCTGTAGCATATGTTTGGAAATCCATTGATGGGCATACATGGTTGAAAGGTACCCCTTTGTATCTCTTATATGTTGAACGCACTTTTGGAGGGCTTAAAATATGTTCCAACCATAAGCTTTTTTTTATCAGTCAGAAAGATGTTCCAAACATAATTTATTAAGCAAGAATTTGTATATTTTTGGGTCATATTTTCTAACAATATTATTTATTTACAATGCTCAAACATAAAATTTTGCTTAAGACATCCAAACTCAGTTTGACAGAAATCAACATGCATGTCATTTAGCAAGAATTTGTATATGATTTTATTTTATATTTAACACATACAAGTTATTGACAAATGTTAGAACACATATTTTTAACATAATTTTGTAACACTTTATTATTAATTTCACAATTTTGCGGGTTCATTAATAATTAATAATCCCATATGTAGAGGGTTCTTTTTCGGGGGGAGGGGGGTTGTACAATCAACCTTATTTTAAAATAAAAGAACTGTCAAAAAGTACATTAATTATAAATTACCATCCATCATATGTAGAGGTTAATTTTATTTTTTTTAAAAAAAAGTGGAAACTTTTGGATAATATTATGTTGAAACTGGTCATAGAAGCAGATCGAAGTGATGATACATTGGATGTTAATTTATTTAGTTGATATTCTTATTAGGCACGCCCTTAAATTACTTCTAAGAGGTAACTTGATGGAAGTCTTATTTTTTAAAAGGTTAGAAAATGCGTGTTTCATGGTTGACATGTGTAAAAATATCCAGTATTCTTTGGACATGCAAACTCATTCTACACATCTGTAGTTTCAAGTTGGCATATCGCTGCATTTGTCTATTAATGTTTATTAATTGAAGTTGAAAGAGTTGGCAGCTATTGTTAATGGTACTCATCTTAATGCTTTAAACGATTGTTATTTAAAGGGAATCATGGTTGCGTAAATCTCGTGAAATTATATTTTAAATGTCTGAGGGTTGTGACCGAAGCATTGACAACCCGGAAGAAAATGTACCATAAAAAGACAAAAAAAAAAAGTGCAGTAATTGGGATAGTGGGGAAAAACTATTTATATAGTGTGGGTGTATTGTTTGTTTTCATTAGTTAAGATGGGGAAATCTCGAGCGTTGGAACTTGGAATGCTGAGAAGAGTAGGGAAAAGAAAAACCAAAGTTATATATTCATTATTTATAGAAATGTTAACTTGTAGATACAAAATATATTGTATGTAGGAGGGAACTTTTGTATGTAAAATTAACATTTAAAAGTTAAGTCACCCAAGTTCCTTAGCCTTTTAATTTTCACCGTGTAATTTATATATCATATTTTTCTCTTTTTAATAAAGTATTCCAAGGATTTGGATATAAATCAAACCGTTGCAAGGAGAAAAATGATTATATTAAGCAAAAACATTGTTTTTTCAACTTTTCCCAAAAAAGAAGAAGAAGGAATAACATGTTTCTCGTTCATACATAATTTATTATTTTATTCTTTATAATTTTTTTGTTTGATCCCTACAAAATTGTTCATTTTTTTCTATGTCAACCCTAAATTTATCAAAATACATATCTTTAGTTTTTATTATTAGATTTGTTTTGTTAAATGATTAAGTGAAAAATCAAGTTGGGTCATGTGTCAATGATCTATGACTTGCTCGCATTTGAAGAAACTTGTTTAATAACTAAATGTGTATTTTTTTTCTAAAAAAACTAAACGTGTATTTCAATTAATAAAGTCAAGTATCAATTTTTTTTATGAAGATTAAAACAAAAAAAATGAATGTATAGTTTTAAGGATAAAAAATGAATTCAAGAAGAAAAAAACAGTGATATTTTATGAATAAGGTAAAAAGGAGAAAACTATTTAATCTATAGGAAAGTTATCTATAGAAAAGTTTGATCTGTATACAAAGAAATGTTCATGACTAGAGTAAAAAACAAGCTAATATACTCTTTTGAATAAATCGACTTTACAAGTACAAGTTAGCGCACTAACTTTTACTTTATGAGGCATTAATTCCAATATCTAGGAGCAAGCAGCCTTTGCTATTGCAAGAAGCTCTCCATCCTCCTTTTCTCTTTCGTAACAGAAACATACAATAAATAGAACAAAATTAGGTAAAAAGCTATCAAGCAATTAAAAAAAGTATTAATTACAATGCTTCACTACAATTAAGAGTATATTTCAACTTGTAATTAACTTCTTTCTGTTTGCAAATTGCTGCAGCGATTCCTGGTCCATCTTTTGCACCAGAATACTCTAATAAGGAATAAGGTTACTAAGTGGCTTATTAGTTTTTACAACGTTTGATGCTAATTGGTCTTATAAGCCATACTTTAGACTGAAATTTAGTAAGCTCCACGTGACTGAACCACATGCTTGATGTCAGATGCTATTCAGTATTTTAACTTAAATAAGATTTAGGTAGAAGTTACTGAGCATAATACAGCATATGCAAAGCATGAGTTTCAGTACCATGTCTAGTGATACTTGCTCTGAAAACCTTGGCCCTAGCACGTGGAACTTGTTCCCTGGTACACAATAAGAGCGCACTCATCTATGCTCTTATTACTAAATCATGTCTCTTTAATCTTTATAACTTTCCAAGAACTTGGCGCGACAGCCTTAACTCAAAGTTGTATGTACCCTTTACTTTCATTTTCTTAGATGTCTCGGTACAAGTATAACTCTCCTGTTAAACTGTATATATTTACGTTGTGTATAACTTTCTTTTATGCAGTCATAAGATTTTTATAATAAACATTTTCTTTTTTAAGTTTCTTAATTAACTAATGTCTTAAGACATTCGTTAGCAAGATCTTTAACTATTTACCTTTCCTGATACGAATCAAAACAAAAATAAAAGCCCAAGACCTGAAATATCTTCCCTTTTAGTGTTAGCTATGACTATGAGAGTAGCTGAAAATATAATGGCTCTAATTTGAGTTAGACATATCACAGACACACTACCCAGATATGTTTGTGTTTCCCATTTCAAGAAATTTCTTCTAAGCTGCAAAAATATTATGAGGAGATCTGAAGTTGGGGTACCACCGCCAACTCTCCTCTACATTTGTCCCTTTCTCTTGTTGGTCAATTTTGGACGTTTCCTTCAATTAAGATATGCGAATCTCTGGGCATTTCATGAGGCCTCTATAGACAAACCGAATAAATTTAGATTTCTAGCAACTATAATCTCTTGGAATGTTAACCTGCTTTGTAATAATAATAACAGCTTTAGCTAGCCTTAAATTGTAACTATTAGTCTATTACTAATCAATTACCTAACTTCCAAAATCTTTTATGGAGAGTCGTTGAAAATTGCTGATGGATGTGAATTGAAAGCTCAATGAACCTAATTACTAATTCCTATCTTTGTGGGATCAAAAGAGCAAACGGGTTCAGTAGAAACTCACTGAAAAAAACCACAATATTTGAGAAGTAAAATTTGTGCATGGACCCACTCATTGAAGAGTTCGTGCATCATATCAAAGTTAAAACGAGAAACACTATTACAATAATGAATTCAACTTCGTCCACTAAACTATCATTCCAGAACAAGTATCAAAATTGTATACCACCTCGAATTTAGTCCAAGAAGGCACAAAGTTCATGATATACAACAATAAATTAACTAAACAGACCATTTGAGTAAAAGGGGCACCACAGAAAGAAAAGGTAAAACAAAAATGCAACAACTAAACAAATCACCGAGTTGAAGATATACAATAATGAATGATACAGAGCATTTGAGCAAAAGGGGCACCACAGTAAGTAAAATATGGAACAATATTATAAAAAGGAGAGCGTGGACAATATTGTTATTATTGTTAGACTTTAATTTTTATTGAGTGTCAATGTAAAGATTTTTTTCTTCGTTAACTAATCAATTACCAAAGTCAGCAAAAAAAATTACACTATCAGCGGATTTTAATTAAACTTTTATTATTACACATCTATAAATTATATCTCAAGTTATATTTTAAAGAATAAATAGCACTAATAATATAAAAGATTTTTATATTTTTATTCAATCATAAAGCTCATGCATGATAAAGTTTGTTGATTTTAATTATCTAAAAAATCATATAAGTGATAGTTTGTTACTTGATTAACCTTATAAATCATTTTATACTTTTATTTGTTATTATGTTATATGCGTAAAATATTCAAAGACTTTATTAGTAATTAATTTGTGTTGAAAAATTTTATCGATTATTTTTTATACGAATTTTATTTTTCAACCATACATGTTCTCTCTGACAACAAAAAAAAATAAACCCAAATTTTGGTTAAAAATTCCAAACCCACTTTCATAAATTCTTTTACATTGACACTAACATTACATGCAAATTATAAGAATTGGTCTCATATGACAAATAATACAAGTCTAACATAGGGAAGTACAGTTGCAAATAATAGGGTGATACACATTCATCATTATTCCTTATCTGCCATTGATTACAATTTGCCTCACCCTCCTCTCTTCTCTCTGTCTAAAATAAAATCCAGAAAAGAACAGATCCTATCTCATCACAGTCAGTACTGCAACATGTCTGCTGGAGCCACAATCGGGTGGCTGAGATAAGGCATGTTGAAATTGAAAGGGTTGTTGAAGAAGGTACTAGTACTAGCATCGGGCTCAAAGAAGGAGGTTGGGCCTGGAGGCCCAAAAGCAGCATTAGTGGCATTGAAATTCAAGAAGTGGATGATCTCGTTGAGAGAGTCCAACCTGTGGTTGAGCTCGTTCACTTGTGCTCTCAAAACGGAGTTCTCAGCCTCCACCGCCAAGTACTTGTGGGTGGTGAGGTTCACCGACGTGAGAATCTGGTGATTCTCGTTCCTCAGCTGAGTCACCTGCGATGTCAGTTCATCCAAGTGCTTCTGCTTCCTCATTCGAGATCGCCTAGCCGATTCGCGGTTCGATATCATTCTCTTCCTCTTCCTCTGATCTATCAGACCCTGCAGCTCCGACGACGTCCCTGAAGATGTTCCACTTGAACAAGCCATAGTCATAGTAGATCAGTAGTAACCAATAGTTAACAAAAAGAAAAATGGACCCTTGGACTTGGAGTACGCAGGACCCAGACCCAGACACTAAAAAACCACAGATAAAAATATGTAAGAAGAGATATAATATGGTTTTATTTAACTAACAATAATTAGAAAGGGGGCTTAGAAATCATGAAACGTAGTAGAGCCAGTAAAGAAAAGCAACGGAGAAGGATTGAACTAAATGGGTCCTGCGTCGTCTCACAGTGGAATTGATCATACACCCGGAAAAGAAGATTTCACTAAGAATTGGATACATCAATCTCAAACATCAAGAACAAGATGTTGGGCATTTAAAAGGCTTAAAAAATTATCAAGACGTGGAATTAAGATGATCGAGCGAGCAAGGGGACTGTTGAAGCTCAACAGAGTTAATTAAGAAGAAAAGGAGGTTGGTGTACACTACACAGAGGCAGACCATAAACTATGTAACAAAAAATATCTTAGAAGTGTCATGACAAAGAAACAAGGAAGAAAGTGGAAGGGGACTCTATATGCTTCAAGCGCAGAATTTATAGAACCAAAAACCCCAACAACTTGCTCAAAAGAAAATAAAATGTCTTTTTCAAATCCAAAACGATCAACAAAGAAAAATAAAAATCTAACTTTTTTTCTGAATCATAAAAGATAAACATCGTTATATATCAAATCAAATATTTTATTAATAATTATTATTTTTCTTTATTTTGCATCATATTATTTATATATGTATAATTTTTTTAGAAAATAATCTATATATTGATAATATAAAACAACTTTATATTATTATCTAATCATTATACAGTGTAAAAAAATTGTTATCTAATCATTAATCATCACATAAAAAAATTATTGACATTTTTAATAATCAATTAAAAATTATAATTATAATCATTTGATTAATAATGTAAAAACTATTTTATATGTTAATACATAATTATTAAAATTTCATTTTTTCCTTTTATTTTTAAATTATCTTATTAATATAGAATATATACCAACTTTATTAATAACTATTTATAAAAAAAAAAAACCTTAACTACCAAAACCATAATTACCTCTTTAATAATTTTTTTCTTTCAATCATTTTTTTTTCTCTATGAAACTCAATCTAAGATTTTGTTTAAAGACATCCATTCAATTCCACACGTACAAACTACTAGTTAGTTTTCTTTTACTTTTTAGAACTTTAATATACGTCGACCAATATTTTTTTTCATATATTTTTAAAGGTTGACAAAAGGGAATTGGTGAAAAGTAATAATAATAACTAGGTTAAATTAATTTTTTCATTAATTTTTTTTATATTCAATTTATTTCTTTGATTTTTTTAAATTTAATTTGATCTTCTATTTTTTAAAATAAATTCAATTTAGTCTTACAGTAGGGTCAACAAATTTTTTTAAAAAAATTATATTTTGTAACAGTTTAAAATTATCATTAAATAATTTTAAATTGCAATAAAATATATATTTTTTAATGTTGTCAGTTTAATTGATCAGATGATCAAATTAAATTAATCTAAAAATTAAAAAATAACTTGAGCTTATGTAAATTTACAAGGTCAAATTAAATTAAAAATAAATAATAAAAAAAATAATTTAAGCTAATAATTAATAAGTAGACTGGGAAGAGAAGAAGACACACTCGAGAGTGGAGACCGTTACTGTCGAAATCCAGCCGGGAACCAACAGTCACATAGGATGCTTCGTCTGATTAGAAAAGGAATTAGTATATTCGTCCAATATATCACTACTCATTCCGGTGAAAAAATAATGAAGAAATAAATAAAATAAAAATATCAAATTTTTAGAAGAAAAAATAATGATTTGCTAAAAAAATTCCTCTCATTTGGCAGCAACTTTCACTATTTTGTTTTAGTTTATCTATAATTAATTTTTTATAACAAAAAGAAACAGTATGTACTATAACAAATAATGTTATGTCAATAAAAATAACAATATAGAAATTTATAGGTAAATAATACATTTTTTATATATTCTTTTTATTTCTATCCTTTGTGAACTCCCCCGCCCCCTAAGTTAGCATTATATTTAAATTTTGATAAAATTACTGAAATATATATTTAGTATTTTAATAAATTAATTCAAATTTTTAATAAATTAATTTAAAAAGTATTTTTATGTGTAATAAGTTTGGTTCAAGAAAAGACATTTAGGAAGTTTACACGATGCCACGGATCGTGGAAAGAAGAAAAGGGAAGAAGGGAAGGAGGGGAGGGCTTGTGGGTATTGTGTGAACATCAATTTTAGCTCCATGTTACGTACTTTTATCAAATTGGTGATCAAAAGGATTGATTATACATGTATATGTCTCCAATCTCACATTATATTAGAATGTATTTAATATCATTTATTGACAAAATAATATTACTATCTATATAATTAATCTCACATTAACAAGAGCATTAAAATTAATATTACTAAAAATTACCATCTATTGAAAAATATATAATTTATAAATCACTTTGATTACTCGGAAAAAAATTAAATGTTTTTATATTTATAAAATAAAATATTTATATTTTAATTCAATAGTTATTCTTTATTCTTTGATTTTCTTAAAAAAATATTTATTATTTAATTAGTGTACTAAATACATTTTCTTAGAAAGTTCTAAATACATTTGATAAAAGTAACCTCTAAATATAAACCTCTTATATTCATTGCAAAATATATATATATATATATATATATATATATATATATATATATAACGTGATCAATTTGAAATTTACAAATAAATTCATTATGATGCAGTTACTTTCATAAAAATACTACTTTTTTTTTTTATAACTAAAACTACAAATATTATGAGAAGGGTGAAGTACATTTTTTAACACGTGTGGAAAAAAAGTTATTGCTAGCTAAAAACTTGATTCCTTTTGACATATTAATTTGAGTAGTTGAGACTCGAGAAACAATCATAAAAGTTCAAACCTGTACGAAAGAACACGTGAATAAATAAGTTGTTTTTTTGTACATAATAAATTAGGTGTTTGAATTTAGTTCACGAGATATTAAACTAAAAAAATATGAAATCATTAACGTATTATATAAAAATAAATAAACTTTTATTGATTGAAAACTTTATAATTATTTTTAAAAATATTTTATATTTTAAAATTTTAAATAAATTAAATAAAAAATCACTATAAGATATTAGATATTGTTCTGTTATGTGATAACAGAGATGTCCGGTGGTATCACCGGTGGTGTTTGTATGTAGGACCTGACTCTTCCCGGTTAGTCTATGGTGATCAGACCAACGACAGAAGACGAGATCACGGACACGGGAGCAATGGGGGTGCTGTGTGTGCCGTGTGAAATTGAGAGAGGGGGGCCAGAGTCAATTATGCGTACCTTTCACCGGTGAATCTCTTTGCCTTATAACCTTTCGTCTGGACCGGAGATGAGGCATTCTGTCTCCGTGATTGCAGCCGACGGGTCCTCTCCCCTTATGCCTGTAGCGAGGATCAAGGACTATCGGCCGGTAACTGCTCCTGCGTCATAAAGGGGAATCCCTGATTGCTCGGGTTCATTAATGGGGAGGATATGGGATCACATCCGTAACAGATGCCCCTCGTCCTGGTTCTCCAGTATTCTGGGGGGCCATGACGTATGTCTTCAATTTGTTTGTCTATGACCATTTCGGCAACTCTGGCCGTTTATGGGAACGACCG
>PYAF01004586.1:815182-846504 GCA_007407185.1 Glycine tomentella
GTAAAATATTATTATTTTTGCATGTCAAGGGAAATTATCGTAACGATCCTCTGGGATAAAAATGGTTAAGTTGCAAGAATTGAACCTTGAGGGTAAAGCCCAAGAGAGGGTTAAAAACTCAAGAGTTTATTACTTGAGGGTAAAGCTCAAAAATGAGTTAAAAACTCAAGAATTGATTAATTGAGGGTAAAGCCCAAGACAGGGTTAAAAATTCAAGAATTGAATCTTGAGAGTAAAGCCCAAGAAAGGGTTAAAAACTCAAGAATTGAATATCTTCATCAATCTCGATTCAGCGATAATTGCTAATACAGCTTGGCAGGTCAGAGTGCAAACCAACCAAGCTGTGGGGCATCTGTTATGGTAATTTTCCTTGGCAAAAAATAAAAGGCTTATTTATCTTATTCAAATGCCTAATATCTTAATCATCAAAGGATAGGAAGATATGACAAATATTATAACTGTCCACTTATCAGTTATTCAGATAACCGAAGGTAGTGGAGATAACAACCTTATAGCCACTAAATCCACTATCAGTCAATCTCCATATACAGATAATGGATGAGGCTCACTACTCAACTAACTCAGGTCAGTGTTCTCAAAGTTATAAATAGGGACGTCCTCCATGGAGAAAGGTACACACAAACACACAACACACGCATTCTAACTCTCTCTTTCAATTACACAGAGCACACACCCCACGTCCATTGGTGTATCTCTGTGATCTTCTGCTTCAAGGTATCATTCTCCATTGATATCCTTGGACTTGCAGAGTTAGAGTGATCAAATAGCAAACACGTAGTACTTTCGTGCTACACAGTTGTGTTCTGGAAATATACAGAACAGTATGGAAATTAGAATGAATATTTTTCAAGGACAGGATTATTTTAAGCAAATGAAATGTTATAGAAAACTACTTTTATTTCTTCCAATACAGTTGTTTTCCTGAGAATTTTTTCATATGCACGATGTCTCTGAATAAATAAATAAAATTCTCTTTTTCTTTGTTTGTTTCATTAAGCAGTAGTGAGTAGGATAAGGATGAGTTTTTTCACCAAAAATAAAAAGGGATAAGGATGAGTTTTGCGGTTCCTCACATTTTATCACGATTTTAATTTTAATAACTAAAAACACACACGCAAGATGTGATTTCTGAAATCTGTATACTACTTTTTTTTCAGCATTTCTGAATACTACTTACTACTTAGGCGTCTATAGCGGAGATGTTTAACTTATTTTTGATGATCATATCATAGATCGAGATTAGAGAATTTTAACTACTTTTTTTTTTTTTTTAACTCTTAGAAACTTAAAATGTGATTTACCCTATCAACATGACACTTGGTTCAAGTCAAAATCAATTTGAATCTCATAAATAAAGTTTCGATTCAATTTTTGTTAATAAAATTAGTCGAAATTAATAAATATTTCTCACCATCAATAAAAATATCAAAACTGTATTTAAGCACTAATTTTGAAACCATACCTTGAATGATTGCATATTTGATGACAATGTAATGATCATTATAATATATGAAATGAAATTTTCCTTATCAAGAAAGGTATAAACACAATTAATTAAATAGGATACATGAGTTATTATAAATATATCATATATGTTTTTAATTCTTACGAATAATAAAAAAAATATAAAATAAAGTTTTCTTTTGTTAAACATATACCAAATATTTTAAATTTCAAGTATTCTATAAAAGTGAACAATTGAACGTATTTTTTTTTTTTAAATAGATCATGATTTTAATTTAATCTTATGAAATCAATTTTGTGATTTAATTATGACTTGAATATGTTTTAGTCTCTCAAAATTTAGACACTTTGGATTTAGTAATTATTTAAATATTTTAATTCTAATAAGTAGTTATTTAATAAATAATAAATTTTAAAAATATTTATTGTTAATTTAATGAATAAAATTAGAGATATAATTTATTACCAAAACAAATTTAAGTAAATATCAACTAAAAAACATACTTATATATTTTCCTTTAGTATTATTTTTTAATTTTATTTTTCCTTCTTTTCTTCTCATATATACATAAAAGGATCTTTAAGAAAAGGAGGAGTCAAGATCCTACTTGTCTCCCTCGAATCCGTCCCTGTTTACACTCATACTAAATTAGTATAAAACTCATTAAAAAAGGTGGAACTCATGTTATTTAGCAAACCCCATATGAACTTAACATTAAAATGAAATATAATAATACTTTAGGTATTTTTAATGTTTTCCGGTCAAAATTAAAGTTTTATATTAACAAGTTGTGCAATGATCAACGGTCAAAGTCGGCAATGATTATTGAGATAATTTTTTAATTTTAATTAAGACAGAATATCCAAAGCATTTAAATTACTGTTCTTAATTTTCATTTTTTATATTTATTTATAAGAATCAAATTCAATTATAAAGAAATTTATAACTAGTTACTCGCGCACGCTGCTAACCAATTGAGCTAGAGTTCTTTCTTAATTTTTGTCTTTTAACTTGATCGTAGAAAATATCATTTATTTAGGGTAAAAGAGTATTAAAAAAAATCCTTGAAAACAAACTATTATTAGTATATGTCTAATTATTATTATTCTGTGTACATTGTGCTTTGACATTTGTTTGGGGTCTATAAACAGTAGAGGTGTTCATCAACCGATCCAAACTGATGCAAACCGCGGTGATCGAACTGAAAAATCGATAATTGAAATATCTGAAAACCGAAAAATCAAAAACCGAAAAAAAACCGAAAATTTTCACCGGATTGGATCGGTTTTTGGATTGCCTGGTAAAAACCGATCCAATCCAAACCGATCCAATTACCTACTTAGTCTTTTTAGTTTTACATTTAAGTTATGAGTTCAATTTGAAAATTAGAAAATTGTGTATGTTTTTGTCCAATGGAACATGTTTGCAATAAGGTTTCATTGCTCTTTATTTTGTCCAATGAACGTGTTTGTCCAATGAAAATTAGAAAATGATGTTTGCTTTTCTCCAATGAATGTGTTTGTTTATGCTAGATACTTCTTATCTTGATAAAAATAAGTCTCTAAGTTTTATTTTTAGACATTTTAAAAATCGAAAATCGATCCAATCCAAACTGAAAAAAATTGGATTGGATTGGATCGGATTTGAAAAAAAAATTCAAACCGAATGGATGATCAAATGACCAAACCAAAAGGATTGAATTGGATGATATTTTGCTTCAAAATCGATCTAATCCAGACCGCGAACATCCCTAATAAATAGTGCGATGGGATTTAGGTTTTGTAATATAAGGACAAGAAAATCCAACTCTTTCAATCTGAACCTTGCAAAGCCCAATAAAAAAAAACTAGAAATTACTATTGATTGATATCCTCTTTGCTATTGGCCCCTACAAATTATAGAAAAGACCCCCTTACCTCCCAATCTAAATACTCCACTTCTCTCTTCCCTTAGTCCTCAACCCTCCTTCACCTTTCCCTTCCTTGCACCCCCAACCCCCTCCTTGGCCTTGTGCCCTCAACTCTTTCAATCTGCACACACAACTACTAATTCCAACAGTGTCGCCC
The DNA here is from genome assembly GCA_007407185.1 of Glycine tomentella. Taxonomy (NCBI): domain Eukaryota; kingdom Viridiplantae; phylum Streptophyta; class Magnoliopsida; order Fabales; family Fabaceae; genus Glycine; species Glycine tomentella. The sequence goes on from PYAF01004586.1 coordinate 818,735, forward strand.
CGCTCTCGACACTAGATCTGCATGCAACCCCCTCTAGCACAGTCCAACCACCATTGTAACTGCCTCTGCACCGCCACGGTCCAGCCACCTCTGCACCACTACCTCAATGCGCACTTCCACCCACCCACCTCTGCCACACCAAGCTGCACACCACCACCGTTGAAATAACAATGAAATTAGTTTCCATTGAAATAGTATAATAAAATCGTGTTTCTATTGTTATTTTTTTAATCCCCTTAATGAACAACAAAAATATAATTTCGTTATGTATTTTTTTATTCTCCCCCATCACATAATGGAAACACATCAATTCATTGTACAATTGTATACTAGAATTATGTTTTCAGAAAAAAAGACATTTTTGGAAGAAAAAAAGTTGATCGGGACCATTATCAATGACAATGGAACCAATAACAACTCCCAAAAAACTATTAGGGGTGGTTGTGTTCAACGATGCCTAGGCCTAGCAGTGGCCTTTTACCCAGTTACTTTTTTTTTTTTGTGTGTGAAACCAGCCAAGGTCTAAGGTAGTAGTTACTGGGCTTTGATATATTCGTCAAATTCAAAGCAAATTATAGGCAATTATTTCCTGCACTTCTCATATTATTTTTGGAATAACCAAAATATCATACTCCAAAGTGCCAGTGTCAATATATTTTGATTAACATCTGTAATGACCGAATAATCATATGCAAATAAGTTTATTTATTTATTTATTTATCAATTGCTTGAAAAATATTAATATTAACAATTACTAATAGTTAATAGTAACAGTGGCCGCAGCTCTCCACTCTTCAGTCATACATAAGGCCAACTAGAAAGTTGTGTACCTCTTCACGGGGGCACGGGGCCAAAGGTTAAAATGTTAATATTCTTAATTTCATTGTACCTTTTCACAGTGACAAGGTCAAAATATTGCTATCTTGTAAAAAATTATTTTTATTCATAAAAATATGTCAAAAGGAGTTTACAACATGCTAAAAAAGAAAGATGATTGAAATACAAAATTTGTTATAAATATTGTTTTATCCTAAACTTGACAGATTTCTTTGCTCAGAGCACCATGTGTTCCCAAATTTGGGAAGGCGAAATAAAGGTTGAATTCGGAAATAGAAGGTAGAGAGAAGAATGGTGGAAGCCTGGAATGGAAGGTATGAAAGATGAAAGAGAGGAAGACTGGAGGAAGAAGTGTGCCTTTTGTTATTTTTTACTTTAATTTAATATTATTTTGTTATATCATGATGAAATGTTACCTTTCTTTTTGGATATGTCTATTGCCTACCACTTCACATTTAGGGTTGTGTTTATGCAAGTGTTTATCAACTCAAAGATTCCCATCCGTTAATTAATAACTGAGTATGATTGATGCGTAAGAAATGCGATAAGTCATACTCTTTTTTAAAAGACAAGCCAAATTGTTTTTTATCTTTTAATATTTCGCTATACAAGTTTTCCTTCTTAAGTCAAGTTGTTCTTTGTTTTTTGCATCAAAATCAAGTCGATTTCTATATTTTGGTATACAAGTCAATTTGATTAAGACAATAAGGTTGAATTGCAAGAAATGCAATTTAAGATATAGACGATCTTTAATCTTGAAAAACAAATTTTATAACAAAAGAGAAAAGTGTGTGACTTTTATTGAGTTTTTTTTAGACTTGAGTTTAGTGTAAAATATCTTTCTAAACACAATTATAAAGGCTTTAAGGATTAATTTAAAAACAAAATATTAATTAAACACAACTAAATGCTTATAATTTTCAGATAATCTGCAAACCACAGTTTTGATTTGAATATTATTTAAGATATATGTAGATAAATAACTTAAAAACATTTATTTAATGAGTATTTTCTTATGTTCTTAAAAAAAGTATTTTCTTATGAGAATGTCTAGTACAGGGTACTAAAATGAGTGATCTTTCATGGACCAGTATCCTAGAACGGAATATACGGAGTTTTTATGTTTTTTTTTTATTTTTGTATTTTTTTAAGGAAAGTCTGGAGTGACGAGAGTACCATTTTATTAATATATTGAATTAACAAAGTTGTTATTACCAAAAAAAAAAAAGAATTAACAAAGTTGTCCTTTTACAAAATTCTTAAATGGAGCTGCATCACGATTCTTGATATGTATTCCATTGATCAATTATAAAACGGTGCATTGGTGGTCGTTAAAGGTCGATTCCGTGTGGTTTGTGTTTTGATGTTGGAGTATGTATCGTCTTGTATTTCATCGTAGTTCACCCAGGTATTTCTTTTTTTAAAAAGTGAAATTATTATTTTATTTTTAATTTAAAAATCAAGTTTTCCTTTCTTGACAAATCATGCATGTGAGATGGAAGAGAATTTGATATTTTTTGAGCAATCTCCTTCTCTTGAGAGCTAATTGCTTTTAGTAGATGTTTTAGAGATTTCAACTTTTTTAGTATAATTTTGTAATTTTCTAAGATTTTCCTCCTTTTATTGTAAAAATAAAATAAAATAATTTTTTATTTTAATTTAATGATCATTAAAGATACAAAATAGTTTTACATTATAAACGGATAAAAAATCATAATTAATATAAATTTTAAAATAATTATTATAAAAATTAAAAAGTTTATCATAATTTGCGATTTATTTTGATGACTTGTACATAGCTTGTTTTCTGTTTATTTAATCCTTAATACGTTTTAGAAAACATTTAAAGGCAGAGGTGACCGTGAAAGCTGGCGTGTTTGACAAAGTGCTTCCCCTGAGGGAATGAAGACTATTGGCTCATTCTCTGAATCTTCTGACATCCGCGACAGCCACGTGTCAACCTAACTGGGACCCACACTCTTCTTCCTTCTTCAGCTCCTGATATATAAAACCGCAAACAACAATCCCACGCGCCCTCTTTCCCTTTCCTGTCTCTAGCTGTTACCGACGTCAATTGTTACTCCGATTATTTATTCTTATTTATTTTCATTTTTCATTTTCATTTTTCCCATCTCACCCAATTCAATTTACGTACCACCTTCGAATCTGGATCACTCACAACACAAGTACCACTACTACTACCTTGAAATCAATTCTTAGGGTTTTTGATTCCTTTATGTGTTTGTCTCGCAATTAATCATCGTAACCACAATGTCCGGTCCCCTCGATCGTTTTGCCAGACCTTGTGAGTCCCTCTTCCTTCAAAAAATTATACCTAACTGTTGTGACACCACAATCTTGTGGTTTGATTGATTGATTGTGGATTTTGGCAGGCTTTGAGGGGTTTTCGGGCAGTGATGAGAAGAAGGAGAGGAGATCTGACTTCGAGAACTCCGAGGATGAAAGGAGGACCAGGATTGGATCCCTAAAAAAGAAGGCACTCAATGCATCCTCCAAATTCAAACACACTCTTAAAAAGAAGAGTAGCAGGAGGAAAAGCGATGGACGTGTTAGCTCCGTTTCAATTGAGGACGTTCGCGATTTCGAGGAGCTCCAGGCCGTCGACGCCTTTCGCCAATCCTTGATCATGGACGAATTGCTCCCTGAAGCCTTTGCTGATTACCATATGATGTTAAGGTAACAACTTCCGCCACAAGAATTTTAATAGCAACAAAGGTATTACATGTACCAAGGTTTTAAATTGCCGTCGTGGTCTCAATTTCGTCACATTCCTTGATATTGTGGGGGAATCGGGGACAATTCCGGCTGATGCGGCCAAACTTGTGGTTGCGAATACTCCAGAAACCTTGACCTTGTGGCCGAAATGGACCGATTATTAAAACCTTGACATGTAGTGCTGTGTGCACATGCTAATGTTCTTGAAAAAAAATAAGAATGGAACCCCCTGTTTTCGTGTTAAATTACTTATGATTTTTGGACGAATGAGCTTATACCTGGAATTTCTTAATTATGTGATTTTTAAGATTTTTGAAAGCGAGGAAGTTTGATATTGAAAAGGCAAAGCATATGTGGACTGACATGCTACAATGGAGGAAGGAGTTTGGTGCTGATACTATTTTGCAGGTAAATGCAGTTGGAAGTTGGGGCATTTGTTTGGCTTCTGCTTTGGCAGGTTTGAGTACAAGGAACATGACATGCTTTTGCAGTGATTGGTTGGCTTACCTACTATTTCGTGTTTTCTTCAGGATTTTGAGTTCAAGGAGTTAGATGAAGTCATCAAGTATTATCCACATGGGCATCATGGCATCGACAAGGAGGGAAGGCCTGTTTATATTGAAAGACTTGGAAAGGTCGATCCAAACAAACTTATGCAAGTTACAACTTTGGATAGGTATGTGAAGTACCATGTGCAGGAGTTTGAGAAAGCTTTTGCAATCAAGTTTCCTGCTTGTTCTATTGCTGCCAAGAGGCACATTGATTCCAGCACCACAATCTTAGATGTTCACGGAGTGGTATTATGTTACCTCTAATTTTTCATCTTCGCATTTACTACTGTAATCTAAAGTTCTATAACATACAAGTAAGACTTTTGTTGTATGATTGACATTATCAGGGCCTTAAGAACTTTACAAAGTCTGCCCGGGAACTCATTACCCGATTGCAGAAGATTGATGGTGACAATTACCCTGAGGTGTGTTGTCTTGTTCCCTGTGTAATTATTTGCTATTTTCTTATGGAATGCTAGTTTTGTCAGTTATTGCAAATTCAAAAGATGATATACTATAGTCACAATGGACCAATGGTTCTTTTATTAATAATGCAGACTCTTTGCCAAATGTTTATTATAAATGCTGGGCCTGGATTTAGGCTGTTGTGGAGCACTGTCAAGTCTTTTCTCGATCCCAAAACAACTTCTAAGATTCATGTATGTAAAAAATGCCCTCTTCTAGCTATTTAATGATCTGTTTAATGATGGTATAAGACTGATGAAACTGCTTGATGCTTCTTTGGAAACATTACTCAGGTTCTTGGAAACAAGTATCAAAGCAAATTGCTTGAAGTTATAGATGCCAGGTACTTAATGGCTCCATTTTTTTATATGTTTATATTAATCTCTGCATGTTACAATTTTTGTATTTTTGTTTTTCTTTTCCATTGACTAATACTTTGTAATTTTTTGCACCGCTACAATTTACATGATCCTTTTAAATGCCTAATATATTATTGTGCACATGATGAAGTGAGTTGCCAGAATTTCTGGGAGGTACCTGCACTTGTGAAGATCAGGGAGGTTGCCTTAGATCTGATAAAGGGCCCTGGAAAAACCCTGATATATTCAAGGTTATAAGCTGTTCTTGGAAAAACCCTGATATATTCAAGGTACCTGCACTATGTCAGTTTGACTTGTAATAGGCTGACAGTTGATTGCATGTGAATTTTCCACAGATGGTTCTCAATGGTGGAGCATGGCGGTCAAAGCAAGTTGTAAAAGTTCTTAACAATGAAAGAAAGGTTATTGTGTATGCCAAGCCGGGATACCCAACGGTACTTCTTTTTTGGATGGAACCAAATTTAATGCCTTCATACCTTTTCATCAATGTTCTATTCATCATTTATCATATTTAATTTTATTACCTTTACCTAACAGGTAAAAGGCAGTGACACATCAACTGCTGAATCAGGGTCAGAAGCCGAAGATATATCCTCTCCAAAAGCGATGAAGAGTTATTCACACCTTACGCTGACCCCTGTTCATGAGGAAGTGAGTTTTGACTTATTAGAGAAGTTGCTATGATTGTCTTATTGTGTGCACCCTCTCCTGCCTAGTTAAATTAGGATTGTCTGGATTTGATTGGATCGGTTTTGAGAGGAAAAGTAATTGATCTAATCACATTGATTTTCTTATTTTACCATCCTATCAATTTCATTTTAAATTCAACTCCGATCCAACTAATCCGATCAAAAGCAGTAAATAAAAACTAATTTGAAGTATCAAATATATCATTTCATAAGCCAATTACTCTAAATCTAGAACAAACACACCTCATTGTAGATTGAAATTACTAAAAAAATTCTTATACACTACATTTTCACGTTACCTCCTAGTTGTGTGATTGTTAAAGTATCTTATTTTTGTTTACCCAACTCATTCTTTGCTAAAACTTAATAATTTTATGTAAATACAAGATTTATATAATAAAGAAATTAGAGACGAAAAGCAAATTTCAAACTAATTTTGAATTATTGAGCTTATAAAAAAATTAGAATAATAAGACGTGATTTAGATAGTAAGACCATAAAAAAATTAATTAGTACAATAATTTCATATATATATATATATACATATATATTATTTTATTTTCTTTTTGGTTTTTGATTTATTTGGTTTGCACTGCATTGGATCAGTTTATGAACACTCCTTGCTAAAAATTAAATGGCAATGTAGTTTTATTTCATAATTTATTCATTCTTGGCCATATTAAATTGTGTATTGTATTCATATAAATATACAATAATTAGAATTGTTCTGCAATACTTGAAAATATCACTAGGATTATCAAAATAAAATGTTAAGGAACCTGTTTATAGGATTTGGCCCATTCTGTCCCAAATATAATAGTTGTTCACATTTGTGTTCTTTTTCAGGCTAAGATAGTAGGAAAAACAAGCTATGCCAGCAACTTGTCTGGGTATGATGAATATATTCCAATGGTAGACATACCTGTTGATGCTGGTTGGAAGAACCAAGCATCTCTACAGAGGTCTTACACCTCTAAAGGTTAGTGACTTATGGCCTAGTATTTATTGGTGTACTCTTTTTATGAATCCTCACAATATTTTCTTATTCACTGAAAATTAATCCAGTTGCACAAATGCTTCTAAATATCTCGATAGGTTTTATGCTCCTTGACTTTGGTTGTCATTGACCTATTAATCATGCCTTAGATTTTTGGTGATTGTGTGTCTATACTATGTCATTATAACTTTCAATTGTTGAAGTACATGTCTTTAAATTTGGGATTTTTTTGGTTTATTTTTTAGTATTTACATCTATGCAGTATAAATTATTTATGTTGTACGCTTAATCTTCAGTATAACAGTCACTTTGCTATACGTGCTCATGCTAGAGTTTTTTGCTGTCTCTGCCCTGGGATTGACAACTATGGATCCTTGACATAGTTATCCAGACTTTGTCTAAACTTAAAAGTCAAAAGTCTTGTGATGGGCTGTTAGAGTCATAGAAAGATTTAAACAATTCCTAAGACCTGTATCTACGAGTTGAGCTTTGTTGCTTAACAGTGCAAGTGTGCAACTTGATTTCTTGATTTGAATTGTTTAATGCAATTTTCTCCAGAATAATTAAATTGAATTTCAATACAGGAGCACCTCCTCCTCCTGACACTCAGAAAACTCCTGATGGGCTTCAAGCTCGGATGTGGGTAGCACTGTCTGTCTTCTTCTTGACCGTATTAACTCTTTTACGTCAAGTTGCATACCCTGTGACCAAGAAATTTCCTGCATTATCTTCTAATGATGATAAGAGTACTTCAAAACCCCTTCCTGATACAACAAACATGGATGTTCTTCCTCCTTCATCAACTCTTACAGAGGAAAATCTCCTTCCCTCCATGCTGAAAAGGTTAGGTGAGCTTGAAGAGAAGGTTGACACACTCCAATCTAAGCCATCTGAGATGCCTTATGAGAAAGAGGAATTGTTGAATGCTGCTGTATGCCGGGTGGATGCTTTGGAAGCTGAGTTAATTGCTACTAAAAAGGTAGGATGCTTATGTTATATTAATTATGCTGTCATGCCAATTCTCTTTATATATATGGGGTACATGTGTAAAGCATTGAGATATATCCATTTATTCTTTTTCCTCTTTTTATTATTATTATTAAGTTTAAAACTAAACAAACCATTGCTTCATGACTCTGACTTACGTTATAGCTAGAAAAAAAATTAACATCTGGATGGAATCGAGGTTTGTTTGTGCTTTCCAAAATGGCATAGTATAGAATGGAGATATGAAGAATACAGTCTCATTGATTGCTTACCTGAGCCCCTAAACCTAACATTTGGATTTGATGAATTCTGCATAGGCTCTGTATGACGCATTGATGAGGCAAGAAGAGCTGCTTGCTTACATTGACAGACAAGAAGCCAAGTTGCGGGTAAGTTGGCAAGTCTATCTTTTGAATAAAGTTAAAACCTTGACATGTATCAGATTTTTTATATTTCTGTTTCCTGTGATTTAATCAGAAAAAGAAGTTTTGCTGGTGAGATTCATTACTGGGAAAGAGATTGTGCAGAGGATGTCTCAAAGCGCAGTTGTTCTTAAGCAATGTTAACCTTGCGCATGATGTAACTCTGACCACTGATTTTCAGTATACGAGTAAAACATATTGGAGAATTGTTTCAACGTGTGTATATTCACAATGCTATCTTTGCTGGCTTGTAAAACACGAGCCTTTTTGTTTTTGTTATGGTTACCTTCATTTATCCTGTCGCCCCCCTCCATCTCTCGTTTACTTGTGCTGAGTATTTTCTTAGTAGTGCTAAACTTGATTGATGCCAAACCAATTCATGTACCCGATTAGGATTTGCCTACTAAGCTTGTCCTCTGATTTTCGTAGATCTGCTTTTTTAAAAGGTAGAGGTTGCTCTATCTTTTACTTTTCCTAGTGTGATAGCTTACTAGTTGGAAGCAGTTACTTTCTAAAGGCAATGTCCTAATAGAATCTATTTGCGGGGTGGGACAGAAGAAATATCTTGGAAAGTTTTTTGGAGTTGAGGCTGATCCTTTATTGGTAAGCTATAGTATAACTGTGGCATACAAACTTGCGTTAATGTTTCCAAAATGATTTCAATCATAGAATAGATATATCAAAGCACTTTCAGTTGGTAAAATATTGATAGGTAGGTAGTTGGCCAAATGAAGTCTTCCTTTATCGATGTTGTCAATACATTAAGAGGTATTACCTTAGACGATAATTGGTAACATTAATATTATACTTTTTTATCCAATGAATTTAGGGAAGAAAACAAGATTTTAGTTGGAGCAGTTACCAGGAATACCAATTAAAGTGAAAGGGAAAAATATATTTTCATGATTAGGTGAATGCACATCTTTTACACAAATCATCTTCAAAAACCAGTAATTTTCAAAGCAGGATAATCTGATATTTTTAAAACAAAACCATGCCTTAATTTTATCCAACATATGCACAATATTGTCAAGGAATGGCAAACTTTATATTGAACAGAAGTCTTTAATCAAACACTGGTCGAAATAGAAAGCCTCCAATTTTACAACTCTTCATGATGCATTTGAGATCACGCAGCAAAACAGCGGAAGCGGAACTGTAATAACAAACCAAAAAAGGGTGTGAATAGTAGTCGATACAGAAGAAATTTGTAGAAATGTATATGGTTGGTATGACATACCAGCTTGTTCTTCTTTTTCTTCTTCTTGTCAATTTGAGCTTGGAGTTCTACTTGTCGAGCAAGTGCATCATCAAGTGCCTAAAGCCGAAATAAAACACAATAAAATACAAAACGGAAGATGGTCTATGTCATGGCATTGAAATATGAAGGAAAAAGTGGTAAACCTTTTTGGTTGCAACCAAGTCTTGTTCGATAGTGGTGACTCTGCCTAGAGCATTATTCAGCGCTTCCTCCTTTTCGGGTGGAATGACAGGTTTCATGCTAAGGATAGTGACTTTCTCTTCTAGTTCAGCCATGCGCTTCATCATGGCAATGTAATCATTGCATGAAAAGGTGGCTGCTTTCATCATAGTGCCATCATAATACCCTGAGCTGCCATACAGTGCTGCTTCTGTGATTTTCCTTGGCATGTTCCTTGTCATGCGGATCATTGTTACAATTCCCATAACAATGGCCATGATTCCTCCAACAAAGTGATTGCTATACCCATCACAAGTCTTGCTAGGAAAACAATCTGCGCCTTTTGCAAAAATAAATTTATATTAAAAATGCAAGGGAAAATTCATTTTATATACCACTATGTAATAATAATACCTTTAGAAAAAGCATCTTTATCTTTGTGTGTTAATTTATTCCAAGATGAATCGACTCGCTGGCCAAGCACAGGGACAAATGCGTCATATTTATACACAGCACATTGCTTTTTTGGAGATAAACATTGTACATCAACATCGTATGTCTCTGGAAATGATTCTTTGTTTCCCTTAATATTATAGGCAAAAAAAAGTTATTAAATATTCTGGCAAAGAAGTTTCAGGACCGAGCTTTGCACTCTAAAATTGCCAAAATGTTAAGTTAGGAAACTTAACTAGATTTTCATGTGCAGTACCATCTTCTTTGATTGTTTTCTCCTCAATCCCAGATAAGGTTTTTCTCTTGCATTTGTCCTCGCCATTGTGAACCATCTAATTCATTCAGAAGAAATGCTTCATTGTTTTTCTTTGCTATTTTATATAACTAGAGAAATTTATCTTTCTGCAGTAAACTAACTACCTTCAAGATATCTGGGTCATTCCATGGACCCTTGTCAGAAAGCATACAACCACCTTTATCTGCACAAGTACAAGTACCACCCAAGAACTCTGGAAGTTCACTGGTAAATACGATAGAGAACTGAGGTGTTACTTATGGTCTTAAGGAACATAGTTAATTATTTGTTTATAAATCAATGAATATATACTGCATGAATAGTTAAACACTATTCAATTCCAATTTTTGTCACAGCGTGACCTTGGATAGCCTAAATCTCTATGATGAGTATGAAAAAAAAAAATACTTCAATGAGAAAGGAGATAAATTTAACCTGGCATCAATGATTTCAAGCAACTTGCTCTGGTATTTGTTACCTAGGACCTGGTCAATAAATCATTAACATGTTTAGTGTCCCTGCTTAAATGAAAATCAACATTGGTTCAAATTGATCAACGGACTAAAAATGTTTACATGGATTTTTGAGGTGGTCTTGGGATCTAGGAATGACTTAATGGTGTTCCACAAGAGCCTAAATCCAGAACCAGCATTGATGATGAACATACGGTTCAGTGACTGTGTATAAAGAAAAGTTCAATTAGGGTAAATTTAGGAGGCCATTCAAAGTGTTTCCATGCCTAGTAGGTAAAATAAGGCAGTACCTCAGGGTAGTTGTCACCGTCAATTTTCTGAAGCCTCTGGAGGAGATCCCTTGCAGCTTTGTTCAAACTTTTAAGACCCTGAGGACGCATTGCCAGTCAGCAATTGTGTGAAATACATAATAGCAATTAATACGATATCCACCACAAACAATTGGAAATGGACATTGCTTTGTTAAATTTATGTCTATGATGACCTATCATTTAAGATGTAACAGTAGTCCTTTTCTCTTATTGGCTTTTCTTTGGCAGAGGTATTGGAGAACTGAAATGTAGCTGTAGAATTTTGTACATACCACTCCTTGCACATCCAAAATAGTTGTGCTTTGGTCAATGTGCTTCTTTGCCGCGATGGAACACGCAGGTAACTTAACAGCGAAGGTCCTCTCAAACTCTTTTACATGGTACTTGAGATAGCGTTCCATTGTTGTTACTTGCATCAGCTTGGTTGAGTCAACCTGACCCAACTTTTCAATGTAAACAGGTCGGCCATCCTTGTCAATCCCATGATGCCCTTGTGGGTAGTATTTTAGAACTTCCTCTAGTTCATTGAATTCAAAATCCTTGAGGACAAAAAACTTATAGTTAGATACATAGATTAAAAAGTTATACACAAAAAAGATCACAACATGGAAGAGTGATTTTCCTATTTTTGCACTGAAATACCTCCATGATAGTGTCAGAACCAAATTCCTGCCTCCACTTGAGCATATCTGTCCACATTTGTTTTGTTTTCTCAATGTCAAACTTCCTTGCTCTCAAGAATCTGGATCATCATACAATTAAATTAATGGGAAAGTATCAGGCATTAAACAAAGTTAAGTTAATCATACTACAGCTAGTTAATAAATAAATCACTGAAGAAGAAACTATGTCACAAGGCTACCTTAGCATCATATGATGATCATCATGTTTTGAGGGCAATAGCTCTTCCAAGATGAGTGCTTGGCGAAAAGCATCAACTGCTTGCACCTCTTCTGCATCAAGATCATCCTCAATAGAAAGAGACATAACCCTGCTGTGCTTCTTCCCCCTCTTGGCAAAGGAATGCTTGAACTTAGAAGAGGCGCTGATTGCCACCTTCTTGAATGATCCAAGCTTTTTCTTCCTTTCATCCTCAGAATATTCAATTTCATGACCTGTTCTTTCAAGAAAGTAAAATTTACCCACAGAAGTTTGAAAAAGATAATTGAAAGAAAGAAAATCAGACGCTAAACATCTTCATCCACTGCTGTTGTTGTACCTGTTTCCATTGACAACCTAGGCAAAAATAAATTACTTGCTTTTCCAGTATCATAACATCTGGATTTATAAAGGCTTCACGTTTGTTATCTAACCGACAATAAATGAATAGCAGCATAGTATTGAATGCATTATTAGTTGCAAAGTTTATATCCTTACAATTTTATTGGTACATTAATTATGTAAACCAGTAACATTAATCCGTTGTCTTTGTTTGGAACTCTACATTAAAGATGTTGCAATGGAAACCAAATCATAGAAGAAGTCAGTCATGAAAATCTGTACCACTGACCCCATTTCTGTAAACGGCACATCTAAATATAAATTGTTTGTCTATGAACTATGATGGCCTGCAAAATTGTTATGGTGAACCATATATTCTACATTCTAACTAGTGTAAAATAGATAAAGATTTAATTGTGCATAGTGCAAGCATAAAATATCAGTGAAACTGCAGAGGATGTTGTGAAGTACTACGAAATTGAAGGAATTAGACTTACCAAGTTTCATGGGTGGGTCAACAGGTGCGGACATGATGTCAGTCATGATTAATAAACTTACTTAAATGAGCAAAAGCAGCCCTAAGGCAGACGAAAATCAAGTACTAGAATACATCAATTGCCCACGAATGAAGCCTTCACGTACACCAGCACCTTAGCCCAGAAAAATGTGTCAAGAAGCTCCAAAAAATCAATAATGCTTATACAATAAATTAATCAACCATCTTTAATTTTATTTAGCATGCATGGCCAAAAAGAAAACCTAGAAAAACAAAGAAATCTTAAATCTCAATGATCAAATGCTGCTCATGCATGCAACTAGAAATGCTAATTAAGGGTGTGTTTGAAACACATTTGGTCACATTCAACGCAAATAAAAGTGAGAACGGGCTAAAACAAACACACTATAATTAAGATGGTTAAGTTTATGCATGAATGAACATCATCATATATTCATAGTTAATGAAGGAGGAGAAGATGAAAGAATCTTAGATGATACCTTGACGTACACAAGAATATAGGGGTTGCAAAAACCAAGAGAAAATTGCAAATATATGATGCAAATAAATCGTTCAAAGTGGAGGCGCGTGATGGGATATACAAAGGCTAAAAAACGGTAAGCCAGGTTGGTAGAAGTAGTAGACAATTTTAGAGTTTGCTATTTTTTTTATGTTTATTTATTGTCATTTTTCCGTTGAAAAGGTCTTTGATGAGGTGATTCTTTGTCAGATTCAGATGCTATGAGAGTTGGATTTGCCGAAATGCAAGCCACTCCGTTGCTTCACAATCACATATGACATATTCTTTTCCACGCAAACTTATATACCAGCTCATCCATTCATACGTTTGCATTATTTTTTTATCAGAAAATGTTAGTTATTAGTATTATTATGTAGTATTATTAGTGGGAGATTCTAACTTATGACCTCTCTTCCTTTCACTTCGCCCTACATTACTAGACCAACCTTAGATCCAAACAATAATAATAAAAAGAGAAATTAAAGTCCTTAATTTGATGATCTAGCTAACACTAACAGTACTCCTTCAATAAATTTGGTAACTAAACTATAGTCTTTTAAATCAAAGATATAAATCGTTTCCAGATTTTGATAATAAATTAGTTTTCTAAATATGTAAAAGTGGTTTTGTTGGTTAGGCTTGAAGTGGAGAAATCTGCTCTCTATAAATTAGAATAACAATGAGAGCATTATGAGTCGCTAATATTGCTCAACGACAGCATTGATATATATGATTTTGGTTGATTCAGGAGGCAGAGAGTTGAATTTTTCAGATTGAGCAGGCTGGAAGTGGTATAGCATATTCACATATGTCATGCCTCCTACTCCGAAGTCCTATACCACTCACTAAAAATAAAATGAAAGCATACGTCATCCCCCACGCAGCTCAGAAAGTCTTGCTTCCTTGGTATATATATGTCTATTACATTATGCGATCATCTCCATCTCCTTTGGACATTTCAGGAGCTACCCTTATGTCTATTACTTACACATGACTTTTCTTCTCCCTGCAGGGAAATAGGCAATGTATGGCTATTTTTTAGTATTTTTATTTTTAATAAATAATAAATGGCTGAAGGGTATAAATAGTTCTCATGATTGAGAAGATAATAACTATTGTCATTGAAGGCTAAAGATAAAATAATATAAAAAATGTGTAAATTAAAGAGAAATATTTTCTTTATTATTATTATAGATGTAGATTTTAAAAGGACTTGTAAACATCATAAATAAAATTTTTTAATTTTAACTCTCAATTTCATGCCTAATTTTATATTAGGACTAAAAAACGCCTTTAAAAAAATAATAGGAATAAAAAATGCTTTATATTGGGATTACTTGTTTTATTTTCTAGTTTATTCTCTTCTCCTGCCCGTGCCCTTTTATGTAAAATTAGTTGGATGACACTTGGGATGCACGAGATTATTTGTTCATTAGATTTAAAAAAAAAAAAAAAATATATATATATATATATATAGTAAGAATAAATAAATTTAAATTGATAGATATGAAATAAAATGTAAAAATTGTGCTTTTTATACGCAAAGAAATATATCTAAATATGTTAAGATCTAAACTTTAAAGAACTGAAATACAATTTAATCAATAGTACATGTGGTTACAATGATGAAAAAATAAATGAAATATTAATTGCTTGAAATTGAAATGAAAACTTAAATACATTATCTTCAAGAATGCGCAAAACAACTATTTTATTAGAAGCAACGATTAAAATAATATCTCTTTTGAATCTCAATGCTACAAACAACCCTCAAACTAAAAGTTTTTCATGTTCCTTTCAAACCCAAAGTTCCAACAATAATCTCTGTTTCATATGTGTTGGTATTTAGGGAGAATATGAACAATGAGAAAAGTAAGACAAAATATATGCACTTGAAATCATGTGACTTTTATTTCACGGATAATTTTTTTAATTCCAAGAATATTATTTCTGATAATAAAATATGAAAATATTATTTTTGGATATTTAATAAAAAAATGTGTTTTATTAACTATAAAATTAGTTAAGAATATTTTTTATGTACCTACAAATTATTAAGACATGTTTGGTTAAATGATTTTTTTCTTAGAAATATAGATTATAGTTACTAAAGTATCTTTATTATGCAAAGATGTTATCTTTTCATAAAACAAAAAAATTTATTATAAGCCAATAAATGACAAACAAAATGTTACTCAAAATACTATATATTTCACCTTTTCATAACAAAACTCCTCTTATTACTTTTTTACTATTTGTTAGAAAATGACCATATATATATATATATATATATATATATTTGCATCTGACATGCAAGGAAAAATTGAGAAAAAGACAAATTTGTCTATTAAAAGAGGAGAATTGGAAGAAAACAAAAAATTATTGTGGATAAAATTCATGAAATTAATCGTGAATCATAAACAAAATTTTTGAAAATGACAAAAATATAAAACATAAATGAATGAGTCATTAGGAGGGGCGTATGATAGTGGGTAAGAAGAATGCATATGTGTATTTTTACTCGTAAAGAAGATTTTTTTCCTATGAGAATAAATATTTCTTACCACTCCATCAAAATTATTAAATATTTGTTGAGAGGGAGATTATTGCTTATCTAAATAAAAAATATACTCAAAATTAATTATTTTATTACTTTGTAACAAGCGGGAAATTATTATTTTCTCCTTGTTTCCCGGACTAACAAATATATCCATGAAAAAAAATGCTCCTATGATAGTAGTATTGTAATAATTGCTCATCATTATTACAATTATAAAAAAAATAATGTAATTACATATTGTATATTATATATTTAATGACTATAATTTTTATTTATTTTCAGTTTGGTGCCGGTTTTGTTGGGTATAATCGTACCCTCAAATAGATTTGCGGAAGCGTAAACAAAAACGCAAGAGGAGAGATATAGAGAAGAACATAGTCAATTTGTTTTACGTGAGAAAGTCTTCCTCAATGTGAAGAAGTAAAAGTTCATGGGATTTTGTCCAGAATCAAACTTCCACTATAAAGATAATAGGTTACAACGAATCAAAATAGACCAAAGTGGTGGTTCACTCAACCTCTCCAACAATAGTGAATATCAAACTCCCTAGAGTGTTTCACTCAAACTCTCTCTAGAGATCTCTCAAATACAAAGTACAAAGCTTCCTCAAATGTGCTCTCAAGAATGTCACTTGAGGCTCTCGAATTTAATCTGTCTTTTTCTATCTCTGTGTATATCACGCCTCCACTCTTAACAAAGGTATTTAAAGTGGTTGATTAGGTTTAGGGTTTTAGAACCCTTAGTGGGCCTGAGCCAGCATTGCAGGAGGAAGTCCAACCCAACAGGTTTAGACCGAAAAAAATCATGAAGCATATTTTAGTCTTAACTAGTTTTTTTACCCGTGCGTTCGCTACATTTATATATATATTTATTTATATCTATTATAACTAAAATATTTGTATTTATGATATTTAAGTCTCGTATTCAGATGAATGTTTAGAATATAAGCTTTGATTATAGAACTTGATAACTAAAATCCAAATTGATTAAGAACTAATGAATAAGAAAAGTTAAAGAGTAAAACAATAAAAAGAAATTAAATAATTAAATGTGTCAGCTTCAATACAACTCGGCATCTACAACACAACTCGACATTTTCAATGTGACGAATTCAACTCAACCCGGAATGTTTAATGCTCCAACACAACCCGACATCTTCAATGCGATAGACTCAACTCAACCCGAAATCTTTAATGTTTCAACACAACCCGGAATTTTCAATGCGGCATGCTCAACAACAGTCCAGCTCATGATATATCACAACCTGGATTTTCAAATGTTGAAGACTTGAGTTAGGCTATCAAATTTAGAAAACAATTTGCAGAGAAACAATTGGAGTACATTTGTTCAATTATCACAACCCGAAATCTTTAATGCTTTAACACAACCTGACATATTCAATTAGAAAACAATTTGCAGAGAAAACAATTGGAGTACATTTGTTCAATTATAACAACTCGGAATATGTAATGCTTCAACAACCCGACATCTTCAATGCTTCAACAACCCGATATCTCCAATGCCACAAGTTCTACGACAACCCAACTCATGATTTATTACAACCCGGAATTTCAAATGTTGAAAACTTGAGTTAGGCCATTAAATGGAGTGCTTACCATTCCATTGGCAAATGGTGCCTCAGTAAATCTCCATATGTCAAAGGTATAATGAGGATTTTAGGGTATATTTTTATGCTTATATGTGAATGTGTTAAGACTGATTGGGAGGTTTACATGTTTGTGTTTGCAGAAAGCAGAAAGGAAGTTCATCATAGATGTCTCTCACACATAATGTCCAAAGAGCAATTTAAATGCATGACGATTTATCACAGAGTGCAAAGAGTCATGCTGAGGTGTTAATAGGATGCTTCCATGATATTAAGGTATGTCATGTTCTTCTTCACACCTTTCCTTATTCTTCTTTTGAATTTTTGGAAGAACTGCATTGTGAAATGTCATATTTACCTGCAACGTTATCCAATATAGTAGATTATTGGCTTTCGACCATATTCTGCAATCTGCAATTGTTAGCACTGCCTAGGGAGAGGATAAGAACATTACCCTGTGCAAAAGCAAATTTAAGGGCCAAGAGACCCTGGTGATGCATCTTTTTCACATTAGTTGGATGTTGGTTGTTTCTTTTCTTTTTAATGATATCTTTTTTCCTATAGAAATGAGACGGTATTAGTCTTACAAGGTTCATGTTATTTACTTTTAGATTTGATGTTCTTAAAGGATATTCCTTTAATAAAAAAATTTATTTCTAATGCTTTTTCTCAATTTATATGTATGTATGTATATTGATATGATATTGGAGTCAATAACAATTTGCTTTCTAATGTTGTTTCTCAATTTACATGTATTACTGATATGTCTTGTGAGACATTATATTTCTCCACTTCTTAGAGTTTCCCCACGTAGCAAATCTTTAATCCCTAATTCCATTACCCTGACAAAAGAGCATTGATTCCATTATTACTTTTATTTCTTTAGCTACATATAAAGAAAACAAAAGTAATTTAGCTACATAATAATAATTGAAACCTCCATCGTTGCCACTTTAGGAGTTATACTTGCTATTTATTTCATCTAGAGAGGAACATTGATGGTATTTTTCTCTCTCTCTAACATTTCACCTAAAATATGGCAAAATAGTTCTGTATGTAATTTTAAATGAAAATACTGCTATTTGTTAATTTCCTTCACAAGAGTTGTTATTAGTTTTTTAGAGTATCCTCTGAAATGTTGGTTAAGTGGCCTTCTGCTTTGTGTCTCTTGGATAGAATTTCATAACAGTAAATTTTAATGAGTGAAGGCAAAAAAATGAAATTCACATAATACTTATGTTTTGTTTTTCCAAAGATGTCAAATGCAGAAAATAATCATGAAGAGCCTCTGCCCCAACATGGACAAAACCGATGGAACATTGCTGGTAAATTATTCACACATAATTTTTCAGTAAAATAATAATAGCTCAGGAGTTTCAACTTAGCTATCTTTTAATGTTCTCTTTTGTCTTTGACTTATCTGGAATAGAAGAAAAGAAAAAAAGGAATCAAGCATTCAGTTGTATTATGAAACATGAAGAGGGATTGCAAGTGGTTTAAATATGTAAATCTGCAATATCAATGAGAAAAGGAAATATCAGTCAATGATAGCTAAAAGATCTGGATGTGTCATTGCTTATATCGGATGAGAAATTAAAAGAGTAGATTTTAAAAAATCCATGGTTTGTTATACATGTGCATATAATACCAGTAATTGATGGCTTATAAAAAAAATAAAAGTCATTGATTTTCTTATCCATGACTAAAAATTCTTGACTTTTTATTCTGAAGTTAACTTTTCACTTTAGATGAGCTTAATCCTTTTATGTGAATGTGAATGTGATAGTTCATTTGCTTCCTATTTGGCATGCAACATCCTATGAAATCATTTGGATGCTTAAAATCAGCTCTAAGGATAATGATAATATTTCATAAAATCAGCTCATGGTATATTGTGATTATTGCTTGGAGGGTGTACCTTGACACAATAGTAAGGTTGCTACTTTATAATTTGGTGGTCACAAATAATAGTGAGAGGGTGGAAAATAAAAACAATTTCCCTCTTCTTCATGTTTTTGTCATATTAATCAAATGTGTAGTGTTTTTCATGTTAGTATATGCTGGCATCATGAGGTTTAATTTTAACTTTGCAGAAGCTATGTTGGCTATGCTGCTTTATTTCCCATTGTGGCTCAAAAAATTTATGAAGAGTCTGGTTATTCAATTTCTGTTCTGGTTTTTGTCCATTTTGTTCAAATGGAAATAGCTAGCATGATAAATGGGACTAGAGAGTGAGAACCCTGCACATTTATTTACTTCCCACAATCATAACAGTTCCACTTTAGAAATACATACCCTTTGTGTTTGATGTAATAACCAAAGGAAGTCGTATAATTATTTTCCAAAGTTGCTTGAAGGTGAGCGAAACTTTTATGATGAATAACATAATGGCAGCTGAGGAATTGATTAAGATAGAATGAAAGCTAATAAAATGTTATTATGCATCAACAACTTAATGTAAAAGAAACATGTTATGTATTGCTAAAGGAATTTGGTGTGAGCATTGTAGTTATTGTTGGTTCAACTTGATTCCTTCTCGAGAACATGTTATTTTTTTAGCATCAACAACTCACAGCATTGTAACATGCTTGATTCTTGCTCTGTGAATTTATTTTCCTGAATGTTAAGCCAATTAAATTCCACTCATGTTGCTTTCAACTCAATTGAGACAACAATATGTTCAGTTTCACTATGGTTTGAAAACAATACGATATCCTAAAGGTAACGTGTTAGCTGAAGAGGTTAGTCAATGGT
The DNA here is from genome assembly GCA_007407185.1 of Glycine tomentella. Taxonomy (NCBI): domain Eukaryota; kingdom Viridiplantae; phylum Streptophyta; class Magnoliopsida; order Fabales; family Fabaceae; genus Glycine; species Glycine tomentella. The sequence continues at coordinate 838,908 of PYAF01004586.1, forward strand.
GTTCCTTTGTTAACTTCTTCTCTTTGTTGACCTCTAGCAATCTGCATTTTCATATTTAAAAAAAAAATTGTTATGATTCAAGTCACCTATTTTGGTATCTATTTCTTTTACTTCTCCTCGCCATGAGTGAGATATCTCTTCACAAGGGCCGAGGAAGAAGCAATTGCTAGAGGAATTATATGGTTATTTTAAATATGATGGCACCATCAATCAAAGATAAATGAACTGTTAGGAATTCAAAATTTTTAGTTAAAGTTAAAACCAAACACATAATAAACATGAAAGGAATGGGAAACAATTTTTTGGAATGATTTAGTTACAGACTTCCAGACAGTGAGATTAAGAAACCAGATTTTGAGACAGTCTTAGATTTACTTGTGATGATATTTTTTTTTTTGGTGTTGGTGATAGTTTGTAGGAAAAAAAAAAAGGTAGACTGAAACTTGAAAATAATGGATGCATTTCAACAATTTTCCATCAAGATTATTGATGAATCAAACTTGCTCATTTTAACGGGAAGTTACCAAAATATTGAAAATAATTGCTTGCAGTATCAATGATTGTGCTCCCTATAAAATCAAGCTGGCTATTCAATCTCCTTGGTTCAGGAAGCACTGGAGACCATTCTTACATCATGACATCTTGAAAGTTATCTATTTTCTTTTTAAAAAGTTGTTTCTGTTTCTTCTTGGGGTTCTGCCAAACAAGTTAAGAAAGGTTCCTCTGTCATGCATTTTGGTTACTAAGGAGAAATCAGGGAAGAACTCTTAACACTTGGCTTAGTCAACTTAACTCTTAATACAGAATATTCAAGTTTCTTTTTTGGTTATTTAGATTGGTGAATTTTTATTAATACTTCCTCTTAGAGAACCTGGAAATATAGCTCAGACAACTAAAACAATAAGTATAGATAAGGTGGTTTTGTATTGCCTGCTTGGCAGCCTTTTAAAATATGGATTACAACAATTTAAATTTAACTAATCCAGTGATTTACTATTATTCTGTTAATTGTTGCTTTGATAGTTTCTGACATGGTTATTTGTGATAATTGCAGGCCAATCTTTTTCAAAGCCTGTTTCTACGGATGTGAGCGTCGAACAGGTGAGGTTTTAAATATAATAGTGATTAGTGAATGTGTGTGCAAGTATAGTTGGTATGCGATTTCCTTTACACTTCCTAATGATGAATTACTTTCTAGGAGAATGGGTTGGCAAAATCATCAATAGTATTGTTCTGTGGTTGAGAACAACAATGTCTAATTGAATAACTAATGATTTAATGTTGGATCAATAATTCTTTCCAAGGTATCTATGAGGAAGATACCTCTAAGTCTGGAAGATCACCTTATACAACAATATTAATATTGGATGTGATGTGTGTGCACAGTAACACCATAACAGCATATATCAGGATTAGACAGCATCATCATAATACCTGTGTGAGCGTACCTCTTATTATTTATAATGGTATTACCTTTAGGTTAAATCGTTGTCACTTCTTAATTAGATAAGATATAACCTCTTGATAGTATATATATGTTATGTCTGTTATGATCTCCTTTGATAACTGTTGTGCCATGTTGTTAAGATTTTCTCAATTATTGTTGAGATTAAGATTCTGAACTAATGGATCTTTAATGGGCTTCACGATAATGGGGTGCTTTATTAGGCTCATTTATTGGGTCCATAACAAATATAATCAATTTTTTTAAACTTATACTTGATTTGATTTACATATGCAAATAATTCAATTCATCTCATTAGCTCCAATTGCGTGAACTAGTCAAAATAATTTGCATTTGCTTCCAGCCACTTATTCTGATCTTTTCTTCAAAGGGAAAACAAAATCATTTTTTTTCTTCTGGGAACCATTAAGCAATTGCTAAAAAGAAATTCCATTTTTTGGTCCATCATTAGAAAAAGTATCAGACTTTGTCAAAAGTTGAGTCCAGTTTATCATCTTAAAATTCTATTCAATAATTGATAGAAATATAATAGACGTGTAGTATATTATCCATTTTCATAGATTTACAAAGGAAGGTATAAAAAATAATTAAATAAAAAATGATTTTTTGTTATATTTTGTACATTTTTAAAAAATAAATATTTTACACTACATTTTATTTTTAAAAAATATTTAACACATTTTTGTTAGGTTATGTAAATTAGTGATTAGTAATATCTTATACTTCTATATTACTATTATACTTCTATTGAATATTAGATAGAAGTTGAAGGTGGCTGACTTAATTTGAAACTAAAACTAAGAATCAAAATTTTTCATAAACTAAAATATGGAAATATAAAATACAATTAAGTCAAAGAAAGGCAAGGCTGGAGGTATCGAGGAGAAACACGTTACACCAATCAAATGGACTATAATGAAACTTGCAAAATTGCAAAAAGAAAAAAAAAATCAAACGAATTTAAAGTTTTAAACACGGACATGCATGACGGCTAGGCCCGTATGAAAATTGTTTGCTGCCTTCGGTAAGTAATGTCACAGCTTAAGCTTGCAACAGAGAGTAATATCTTTGATATTGGTATTATTAGATACATTTATTTTTTGGTTTGATTTAACTTTTTTTTACAAATTGATTCAATTTTTTTAAACATTTATATTTGTCAATTTATTGGTAAGAAGTATTTTTCTCCAAATTTATAGAAAGCTAAAATATGACTTGAGTTATCCTGCTTTTAGGCACCACCACAAGAATACTCGGAGCCTCGAGAGAAGAATAGAAAAGATATCTTGGGTTGAGAGATGATAACACAATAGCCTTTCACTTTATTTAACCCTATCAACGTTCAAAAAAACAAACCCATATGATCTTTTATGATTTTATACACAACTTTCTCAATGGGACTTAATAAAATATCAGCGACGACCATTAAAATCACCATACTATATTTTAAAAAATCCTTTCAACATTAAGGAATACTTCATCCTTTAACATTCCATAGATAACAACATCATCTTAGTTCCTTCCGGATTAACATAGGGTGTGTTTGGTTTAGATGAGAAAAATAGAGTTTATGAAAATATATGGAAATAGAAGAGATAATTTGAAAAGGGAGAAATGAAGAAAAAATAAAATGATATGTTGTGTTGTTTGGTTTAAGAAAAATATGTGAAAAATAGCGAAATAATCATAAAGTTGTCTGATATAGATGAAATATAGAACATAGACTTAAATAGAGACTAAAAAGCATCATTTTACCCTTATATGAATAGTCCTTATAAACAATCAAAATCATTTATAATGGACAAAGCATCGACATTTTAACATAAAAAATCGATTTGTTTTTATTTTTCAGAATATCAAATTGAGTAAAATCGTGGAAACGATTGGGTGTATCGATGCAAATAGGAAAATCGATTTTTGTCAAAGCAAAATCGATTTTAATAGGCAAAACATTGACTTTTTAACATAAAAAATCAATTTATTTTTGTTTTTCAGAATAAATATCAAATTGAGTAAAATCGTGGAAACGATTGGGTGTTTCGATGCAAATAGGAAAATCGATTTTTGTCAAAGCAAAATCGATTTTAATAGGCAAAACATTGACTTTTTAACATAAAAAATCAATTTCTTTTTGTTTTTCAGAATAAATATCAAATTGAGTAAAATCGTGGAACAATTGGGTGTTTCAATGCAATTAGGAAAATCGCTTTTTGTCAAAGTAAACTCGATTTTTGAAACAATTGGGTGTTTCAATGCAATTAGGAAAATCACTTTTTGTCAAAGTAAACTCGATTTTTGGAAGTTGACTGAACTAAAGGTGAGTTTCAAAGCTGGAAAATTAACTTTTAGGTTGACAAAACTAATTTTTAGTTTTAGTGAAACTGAAACATCAATTTTTGACATGGGAAAATCGATTTTTGAGGTTCACATAACTAATTTTGATTTTTAGTGCAACTAGAAAATCGATTTTTGGCATAGCAAAATTGATTTTTTGAGTTTGGTAGAATCAATTGTTGAGTCTCATTGCAATTATAAAATCGATTTTTGTCTTATAATAATCAATTTTAAGCTTATTCCATGAGCCAATTGGTGTTTTAGTGCAATTGAAAATGAATTTTTGGCATAGCAAAATCAATTTTTTTTTAGTTTGACAAACCAAATTGTTGAGTTTCATTGCAATTATAAAATCAATTTTGTCTTAGCATAACCGATTTTATGAGATTCACAATACCAAATTGATTCATCATAGTACACCCAATATAATTACCAAAGGGAAGTTCTTAATCTCACATCATAAATTTAGCTTCTATGTCTAAAGTAGTTGAAGTGAAATACTAATGACTTTGTTCAAACCTTGTGACTCCCAACCCTATCACTCCCAATTCAATTTCAATGATACAAAGTTGTTCATTTGCTAAAATCTATTCTTGACACAGAAATTTTGCTGAAATTTGTCCTTCACATGGTTTTTATCCAAACTCCATCCTTCATATAAATTTCAGCATTCCTAATCAACCCACAAACCAACTATTTTATAAGATATCACACCAAGGCATTCACAAACATAAGCATATCGATAACGTCAAACAAAAACATCATCCTTGAACCACCACAACGAACTTGAACAGACCCAACAACTCCCCCAAATCAAACCAAATGTACGACCCATGTGACCAACAGAACAGTCTACACCGGTGTTGTCCACCCTACCTCTGACACCAACGTGGCAACGTATACACTAATCCTAGCGATAACAACAAAGTTTTTGTGTATCCATATTAGTGAGAGGCAAGCTTTTCACATAATGAGTTTCCTCTTTCTCTTGTTCTCTTGGCATAATAAAGGAAAGATTTAGGCAAGGTTAAAATTGTCTTTTGCCCAAAAAATTTAGTCTCTCGCTTGTGACCACCCAATATACGAAGATAGAAATATTAAACTTGGGCATCATAAATAGTACATTGATTATTCTCAATATCGTTGCAACCAAACTCACTTACTTTATTTTCGTCAGTGTTAATTATTATTTTTTGGCATTAAAAGGGGCTAGAAAACCCAAAACAACAAAACTACAAGGAGATTAAACGAGGGGATCTACTTCCTACACCATTACAATTTCTAATACACCATTTTCGTAACAGTGAAATACCAACAATACCCTTCACATTTTGCTTCATACAGATCGTCGATCCGTAAAAAAAATGAAAAAAAAAATGCATACGAATTTGCAAATCCGTAAAAAAAAATTATATGTACAGATTGTTTTACTTTTTTTAAAAGTTAAAATATATTTTACAACCTGCGACCTTCATGTTATTAACATGATACTCCAACCAACTGAACTAATAGATCAATTATGTTAAAAAATAATTAATATTGATACATATAACACTAAATTTGTTAATGTATATTTAATACACATATAATTTTACATAATAAATTTTATAGCAATTAATTTTGAGCTAATACTTAATTTATATTTCAATTTATTACATGATAAATTTTGATCATATAATTTATTTCATGTAAAATTTATTATGTAATGAATTAAGCAAAGGCTTCAACACAGTTGAAGAATGCTCAAAACTCACAACATCAGTATCCATCTCACACGCAAAACTGACAAGAGCCTCCGCACATTGGTTAGCTTCTCTGTTGTCATGCATTATACTGACACTAGGAATTTCGGAGATCAGTCCTCAAATGACTTGGATTAGTTGAAAACCAGAGACATATCCCATCAAATTCCTTTTTATACCTAAACTATGGCCATAAAGTCAATTTGCAAGATCAAACTCTAAATTCCTTTATGTCGAACCACTCGAAGGCCTTGATGAACACCCTAAAGCTCAGCCACAAAAGGTGATGTAATCCCCACTTTTTTTCCAAAGCCAACAATCCAAGCCCCATGATAATTTACTTTTCTCGTTAGAAACAAACATAGTCATTATAACCCATTCACTTTTGGATGGGTGTAATTCAATCCCAACAACTTTTTTTGGGATCAATTTATTTTAACATTTTGATTTGGGAGTAGGGGAAGGGGTATATTGAGCATTTACTAAAGGGTGAAAAATAATAATTAGTTTTTATTTTACAGATTTTGCATATCTGCCTTCCCTTTATTTAGGCTATCCGTTAGTGCTAAATTGGTGGAGTTTGTTCCCGTGACTCTTTCCAATTTAAGTTATCAAGTTGTATATTTATACTACTGTAACCCAATGACAGAAATATAAAAAAAATTCATTCTAAACATTTTTTCCTATATGGTATCAGAGCTAATACATAATCCTCCTTTTCCTTTTTTTTTTCCAACACAGGACGCCGCTCCTTCCTCTCCTTTTTTTTTGCCTCCCATGGCCAACGACAACTCTACATCTATTAGCAACCCTCATGAGCCATCAAAACCCTTCACTTGCATCACCCTCAGCAGTGTCACCAAGCTTCTCCCCTCCAATTACCTCACCTGGAAACTTCAAGTTGAAGCTCTCCTCGATGGCTATGATCTTCTCAAATATCCTAATGGATCCTTTCCTGCGCCGGCTATAATAACCTAGGGTTTTTATAAAAAGGAATAAAAGAAATAAAAATTTAAATTTATAAAATTCTGTCGCAAAAGCCTTAGAGACGGATTTAGCGACAAAATTAGCGACGGATTTAGCTACGGGTTTAGCGACAGAGTCTGGCGCCAGGAGCGCCACAAATGCTGGAAATTGGCGCCAGGAGCGCCAAAGTGGCGCCAAGGGCGCGGCATGTCGGTCAGGACCAGTATAAAAGACCATTCACGCGATTTTCTGAGGAAAAACACTGTTTTCCTTCTTCCTCTGGCCTAGGCAGCCATTAATGGGCATGAGTAGCTTCATAACTTCATCACACCTCACCTAAACACCTTCTAATCATCAATAATCATGAATAAAACCTTATGTGAGCTAATTCCAGCCTGAAATTTGAGAGAAAACCCCATCCCTTGAGAACCTTGAGGAAAGCTGAGTTCAGAGAGGAAAGAACGCAACCCATGAAATGCTGAGGCTTGGAGAGGTAATCAGTGGGCCTTCCTCAACACCTTTGAGGTAAGAAACTCAGCTTTCACCGTTTAATTTGTGAAAAGGGTAATGGCGTGAATAGTAACCCATTTGGGTTAGGACTAGAATTAGGCTTAGATTCTTTAGAAAAGTATGATCACGAGGTTGTTCTGAGGAATATGAGATATTGAAACTGGATTTCTGATGAAGTTGGGTTGTGACCCTGGGAGTGGTATGAGTAGGAAGAAGATTGAGTGGATAAGGGGTTCTGAGTAAGAAATGAACCCAAGTGTCTTTATAAGAATTGTTCATGAGGCCAAATAAACGGTGAATATGCATTAATTTGTCTGTTTTGGCCATGATTGATAACTGGTGAATTTATGCACAAATAGACCATTGGATTGTCTGATACAAAGTCTTACCAAGACTCTAAGGCCATGGTCAGGTTGAGAATGATCCTGCTAAGGATCTGTGAGTGGCCTATGAAGTGATTAGGCCGATAACCCTAAGTTAGACAATTGAGGGGCTATAGAAAGGAATCATGTTTCCTTTCATTCCAACGGTTGAGGACCGTTGTCAGATACCTGATATTGTAATTATGATGTTGACTGTG
>PYAF01004587.1:8187-38991 GCA_007407185.1 Glycine tomentella
GTAGTCGAACCTTTTTTACCTTATCAACTCCTTTATGAGAATTCTCCAAGATCTCCCATGCTTTCTTGGCGGTGGTTGCACTTGCAATTTTCTCAAAAGCTCCATCATCTACACTTTGTTGGATGATGGAAAGAGCCTTTTGATCATTGGTCTTCAATTGTCTATGCTCCTTGGTGAGAGAACCTTTTTCTTTAGGTTCGTCATAACCTTGCTCCACAATCTCCCATAGGTCTTGTCCACCTAGGAAGGTCTTCATTTGGATGCTCCATCGATCATAATTATCTTTTGTGAGATGAGGAAACGTGATGGCATTGTTGGCCATCATCTTGTCGAACCAAGCTCTGATACCAATTTGTTGGAAATAGGAGGCTTATATATTATGGAAGAGGTATTATGTTTATATAAGAGAGGAGAATTTATGGAAGAGTGAAGAGAATTTTTATAACTTAGAACTTGTATTGATAATTGCTTGCTTACAAATGTAGGGGATGACCCCTATTTATACTAGTACATGGAAGATTCTAGAAACCACTCAACTTATCTATAGTCTAGATAATTCTATACATGTATCTTGTAGTTATGGCTAGATTTAGATATTTTACTACAATATTCTAGAGACTTTGACTACTACCACTTACAAGATCTTTCTAGATCTTGGACTACAAATATGGACTACTAGTACAATAAACATTTTAAGCCCAAAATCAAGTTTATATTTCAACAGTTCTTTGATAACCATATGCTTATTCCGAGTCAAGTCAAGGTTGGATAAGCCCTAGAGAACATCCTTATCTTACATTTAAGGAAGGTTGCTGGTGATTTTCTAAAATACGATGGAAAAAACAATTTTGCATTATGGAAAACATACATGTGTATACAAGTTTTGGTGGATGTTAGACAACCATTGGCTCAAAACAAGAAGATTAAAATGCGTGGCGAAGAGCGGAACATGGTGCATTTCAAGTATGAGAAACTAGGGCAATATTGTTATCTATGTGGGATGTTAGTGCATAGCGAGAAACTATGATATTCTCTTCACGACTAATGGCGGTAGTGTGGTTGGGGGTTGGGATGGGAGCTGAGAGCCAACAATCATAGAGGTGGTGACGTAGGAGGAAGGCGGTGGCTGCGTGAGGAGGGCTCAGTTTGGGATGAAAGAGAAAATCACAGTGGGAGCAATAAATGTGGCGAATCAAGTTAGATAATGATTGGGGCATATCATAATAATGAGTCGCCTATTACTAACTAAGAACACTATTGAAGCAAGGAAAATTTGCACTTATTGCCATGCTTATGCAACCAAGTGCTAAATACTTTGTGCCACTAAACCAAAATATTGAAGAGGGAGCAAGTTTGTCAAAATTGAGAGTCTACATAAATTCATGGGAGCTTCGTAGTCTCGACTTATAGACTTGAATAGTAGAATCGTAAGAGTCTACTTCAAACAAAAATAATAATAAATTACCTATAAATATCATACTAATTCAACAATTTAAAAATAATTCAATAAACTAGCATAGTCCAAAGTCCACACCTAATCAAACATAAATTCATACAATACAAAACATAAGTTCTTAAAATAAAAGCACTTAAAAAACATAGAAATAGTTCAAATGTCTATTAATCCTTTATTAGAATAATCTCCAATATCACCACCACCACACTGCCATCATCTTTATCTCCATCATGTTGAAGCTCTTCCTCGGTTTAGAAGTGAACTTCAACGTTGTCATTCAAAACCAAATTATCAATATCAAATACATCCAAAGTTGAATCACTTAAACTTCGTCCAACCAAGTCAATATTGTTTCCACTACCACTTATACCTAGAGATTTCTCAACTTGGACATTGACATTGTCTTCATAAAAAATATCATCTCCCTCTTCTATTATCCACTCATCATCAGATTTCATATCTTCAAATGGAAGAACAACAATTTTTCTTATTTGTCTACTTTTCAGCTTCAAGTTGTACATGACATAAACTAAGTCATTGATTTTCTTTTGATGCAAACAGTTTCTCCTCTTTGTATAAACCTATAAATAACATAAAAAACCGAAATTCATAACTTAACTAAAGTCTAGAGTCTAAACTAAACAAACAAATATATATCAAAAAACACAAATAAAGTCATGAAGTTCAATTACCATTTCCAATGAGCTCCAATTATGCTCACATCCAAAAGAGCTACAAGTTAAGCTCAAAATACAAATAGTAAACCATTTTAATTCTGGACATCCATCCCCAAACATTTCCCACCATTTTGCAGGTGGCATAGTCTTCCTAGAGTTTATTGCATTTTCCATAGACAAAAGAACTTTAGCAAAATGAAATTCAAGAAGTTGCTCGTTAATTTTGTTCCTTACCCCAACGTCCTTTACCAATCTCATCATACAAATAAATAATCCTTCTTTCACTTCTCCATTATCTTTTTTAAAATCATCTTCAAAATGCAATTGAGGATTAAGGTAATATGCAACTGCATGCAAAGGTCTATAAAGTTGGTTCTCCCACCTCTTATCAATAATTTTCCCAACATGTTCATAACTACATAGATAAATAAAGTAAATCATATTTAAAATTAGACATAGAAAGTAAAATATATTTCAAAATTTAAATGATATAATTTAAAAAACTACTTTTTCTTCACATTATTGAAGTTGCTTTTAATCCTTTCCTTTGCCTGATCCATCTCAACATATATGAAACTCATGGCGGGTTGTTAATCAGAATCCACCAATCGAAGGACTACCATAAGAGGGGCAGCAACTTTGAGGCATACATATACATTCTTCCAAAATCTACTATCCAAAACTGAATTTTATACTTTTCCACCCTCTTGTGAAGGACCATACTTACTTTTTCTCCACTTTTCAGAATTGAACAATCTCATCAAAGATACTTTCATTTCATGGAGACAAACTAAAGTCAAGTAAGCAGTTGCAAATCTAGTCATACCAGGTCTAACCATGTCCCTCCCATTTGTGTACTTCTTGAGCATGCTGATGAGCATTGTTCTACCATATATATAAGTGGTTATCTTTCTTCCCTTCTTTATAGTAACTTCATGAACCTTCAAATGTTTCTCCAAGTCCTCAAGTATCAGATCAATGCAATAGGCAGCACATGGAGTCCAATACAAATTCTATCGAGTGTGCATCAATAATTCTCCTACTGCTTTGAAATTTGTAGTGTTATCAGTAATCACCTGAACTACATTCTCTTCTCCAACAAATGTGACAACGTCATCTATCATCTTAAAAACTTTGTCAGTTGTTTTTGAGATGTTAGAAGTATCTAAGGAATATAGGAATACTGTCCCTTTTGGACTGTTCACCAAAAAGTTACAAATTGAATGCCTTTTTTTATCCGTCCACCCATCAGACATTAATGAGTAACCAACTCTCTTCCACTCATCCCTAAACTCTTGCATACTATCATAAGTTTTCTGCACTGCTTGTTTCAAGAGCTTTCTAACATCATGATAAGATGGAGGTTTATAGCCAGGTTCATATTTCCCGATCATCTCACACATCTTTAAAAATGTAGGATTTTTAATAGCATTGAATGGAATGACACTTGTCTAAAAAAATTCAGCAACTTAAGCATCAACTAAAGGTTTATCTTTTTTTTTTCATCAATTGATTCAAAGTTGCTTGAACACTGACACTCACACTACTTGCACTACCTTCTTTTCCTTTTGAACCAAAACCCCTTTGTCCCTACAAGTTGGTTGCCTTGACCCCGTCAACACTTTCTTCATCTTCATCAATACTATTCAATCTCCTTTTCTTTTCTTTTGTTTCTTTAGATTCAACAACAATTTTCACCATCAACATTTTAATCTCATTTGACACCGTTTCACAAGGCTCAGAATCTTCTCTAGTTCCGACAAGATGACGCTTGAATCGAAAAACTCAACCACTCACAGTCTTTGAACAATACTTGCATTTCACTCTCTTACCACTGCCATCAACATCAATCCCATGTTTCCACCCAATGTTATTCCTATTCCCAGGGGAATTTTTGCTTTTACTTCTAGCAACCGAAGAAGAGCCACCCGCACTTGTATCTCCACCAGTTGAATTGGATCCACTTCCACTCATTATAACAAACTAATAACAGAGAACAAAGAGGAAAGAATGATACAAAATAATAAAACATATATGAATAATGTTCAATTAACTATATTGGTGTGATACAAAATATAAAGAATTGGACTCCAATCCCTCCATTCATACTGCATGTTGATAACTATAGGGATACACAACAACATCGATAAAGGTAATTCAAAATCAATGACAACACCTAAAAGGCAGCAAAGCTAAAAATTTAGCAACCTAAAAATGATGGAACAACATACATGATACACCACAACATTGATCAAGGCAGTTCAAAATCAATAAAAAGAACCAAAAAGGCAGCAAAGCTAAAAATTTAACAACAACCTGAAAATGATTGAATAACATACATGGATACACAATAACATTGATCAAGGTAGTTCAAAATCAACGACAACACCAAAAAGGCAGCAAAGCTAAAAATTTAACAACACTAAAAATGATGGAATAACATACATGGATACACAACAACATTGATCAAGGCAATTCAAAATCAATGACAATACCAAAAAGGCAGCAAAGCTAAAAATTTAACAACAACCTAAAAATGATGGAATAACACGGATACACGACAACATAGATCATGACAATTCAAAATCAATAAAAAAAAAAACAAAAAGGCAACAAAGCTAAAAATTTAACAACAACCTAAAAATGATGGAATAACACACACAGATACATAACAACATTGATCATGACAGTTCAAAATCAATAAAAAACCAAAAAGGCAACAAAGCTAAAAATTTAACAACCTAAAATTGATGAAATAACATACATGAATACACAACAACATTGATCAAGGCAGTCCAAAATCAATGACAATACCAAAAAGGAAAAAAACCAAATCAAGGGAAAGGCACCTTCACACTTCACACCGTCGCAGGGTCGCCGACTCCCCGCTGCCACCACGCAGACGCAAGCGCACCTTGCCTAATGGGCTAACGGCTAAGACCTTCACTTTCACACTTCGTAGTCACACCAAGTGAGGAAGATTTGAGGAAGAAATAGCTGAATACAAAGCGAGGAGAGCGAAGAGGAAGTGAGGAACTGACGAAGCGAAGAGAGCGAGGAGGAACAAAATCGTTTTCTGAAAATGGCGCAGCACAGGGCGAGGAAGAATGAAGAAGAATGAAAAACAGACGAAGCGAGGAGAGCGAGGAGGAAACAATTTGTTTTCCAGAAACGACACAACACAGGGTAAGGAAGAAGAATGAAAAAAGTGGCATTCGAAACAACGTCATTTCGCCACTAACCAGACTTGCAAAATCGTCACCAGACTCACGATTCTACTCAGAATTGTGCGAGTCTACTTAGCATTGTACGAGTCTACTTAGAATCGTGTGAGTCAACTCTGGAATTGAGTCTGTGTGCATTTTAACTCGTGGAGGCTTAATAGAATCTTAAAATTGTACGATTCTACGAGTAAAAATGCGATTTTGATAACCATGGGAGTGAGGATATCGAGCAAGTTAATGGAGAGAAATCAAGAGGAGGGAAGGTGGAGGATCTCATGTGCGAGAAAAGGTGTATACGGCTCGGGGTGGGTCAAGGAGATATGGATTGCAATGTGGTCGATATTGGTGTGTAGAGCAATGGTGTTGGAAGAGGAGTGAGGTCAGAAACAAGCATTTTTTTAACAATGGGTTTGGTGACGAGGCTTGCCATGAACCATTAGTATTCAAAGTTTGAATTGCAGTAGAATGGGTCACCAATTCCAGGACTGAAAGACCTCATTCGAATGCACAAGTTAGACTCGTTGTACTTGTGCGAGATGTTGTGTGATGCGAATAAAGTGGAGGATGTCAGGAGAAGATTTGGTTTTGATGGAGTGTTTGTTGTGGATTGGGAGGTAAGAGGGGGTGGGATCACCATGCTATGGAGGAACTCATTGGTGTGCCACGTAATAGATTACTTGTTGAACTTCTTAGAATAATCAGAACATTGACATAGGAGGTACTTTTGACAGAAACAAAGTCAAACCCAATACTACATATGCCACAGTTACAGGGAAGGATCATTAAGGGAGAAAACCAAAATATAGAAGAGAATGATGCTTTTTTAAATTCTCAACATTTAACTTGACTTGCACGACTGAAGTTGAAGGTCTTGCGTCTCTTAGGAAGGTGTATGCTGGCAGAGTAATGAAAGCAAGGGATTCATACATTACTCAACAAAACTACATTTGGAATGGTTATTTGGTATCTAAGTGACTCCAATGGGGGCTCGTTTGGTACTATTGGAAACACAGGAACTGAAGGAAGTGAAGGAGTATATCAATGCAAGTGTTGGGTGGGTGAATGAATGGTTTGAAACATAATGCAACAAAGTCCAACATATTTAGATAATGAGAGGTTGGTCTGGATTAAAGGCTATGGGATTCCAACCCATACTTGGATGAAAAACTTCTTCATATTGATGGGTTCGTTATATGGTGATTTCCTGTATTTGGATTATCCATCAATGAATAGAGAAAGGCTAGATGTGGCACATTTTGCCATCAAAACGAAGACACAAGATTTGATCAACTATGCGGTTAGGGTCAAAATTGATGAAGATGTGTTTGATATTAAACTGGTTGATGAAGGGTCAGAGGATTGTCTAAAGTGTATACAAGGTAGAAATAGAAAGGTTCATTGAGATGAAAATCCTCGGAGGAATCGTCCTTTGTCGAAGTTCAGGATGATGAAAGTGTATGTTAGACTCAGGGGGAGAAAAAGAGGATCTATGAAGCTGATGATCTTAGACAATAATGTTTAGGCTTTTTACATGCTAATTCAATTGAATGACATTTGTAATTTGTGTATGAGTTCCTCTAAGTTGATGTCTCCTATGATCCATTGCATAAATCTATTTCATTATTGTATCATAAAAAACAATCATGCTTTTGCATTCATGATTTTGCAAAGCAAAGTTTCTTAAAAAGCTTTTCTGAAACTCAAGTTTTTCATAACTTCATAAAAGCTAAGTGTTCCATGTTTCAAGTCTTGGGAAAAATGTTTTCTTTAAATAGTGTTTTAATTGATTACATTGCTCATCAGTTTTCCATAAATCCTGAAGAACACTTTAATCAATTACTTAGGACTTGTAATCGATTACCAAGTTGAATTAATCGATTACTTAAGTGATTTAATTGATTACTGGCAGTTATAACTGTTTTTCTATAAATAGTTACTGCTTGTTTGCACTTGGAACAATGAATTTTGAAACCTATTTCTTTTGAGAGAAAAGTTACTAAGTGCATTTCAATGTATGATCCACGAATCCTTTGTTTCAACAAACATCTAGAAACCTTGTGAGGATTTCCTTTTGGGCACTTGCTAAAGACAAATTTTTGGAGATATTGTTTTGAAATTTCTATTTAACCTTTGGTTCAAGATTCTTTAATCATCTGCATAAATTTGCATTGGATCCCAGGTTGTATCTCTCCTTGTTACATTGTTGCATTTCTTTAAGAAATTTTGTGTTTGTAACTTGTGCAATAGCTTCTTAGAGTTTTTCTAGAATAGGTTTTCTAAAGGGAGATTAGAGAATGGTTGTTTCTCTAAGTCTTGATCACAAATGGTCTATAGGTGTTAGATGCCTTGTTCTTAGTCTAGGATTCATTAAGAGTTGTTGTAAAACTTGTAAGAACATGTTGCATATGGTAAGATCCTAGTTTGTTGGTTAGGAAACTGGATGTGGTTTCTTTTTAATTGAGAAGTGAACCAGTATATATTCTGTGTTATTTTCTTATTCTCTAATCTTTTCTCTGGGTTATTGATTGTTATTCATTGGTTTAACTCTTTCATAATTAACAAAAACAATCTTATTGTAATTGCATTTCGTAAAGGTTGGAGGTTGATTGATTAAAGACATTCTAAGTTTGATTTGTGATACTATCCATTAAAGTCTGATTTTTAAAGCAATTTTTTAAAAGGGGCAAGAAGAATCAATTCACCCCTTCTTGGTTTGTTGGCTACTCATATTGTTTTCAGAGTCAATGGGGATGACGATGGGTTTTAGTGAGAATTTTTTAGGAAATGGAAAATTTGAATTCAAATTCAAATTTTTGTGTACCAAAGACATAGGACCCGAGAAGGACGTATGCGATGGTCCAAAATGAAAAAGAAGGTGATGGACATGTTTAGGGACAATGGGCCAACCGGGTTAGAAGCTAATGGGTCGGGTAAGGGGAAGGTTGAAAACAACATAAACACACACAATTAACTAAGAGGGGGGTGAATTGGTTAAAACAAGCAGCGGATTTAGGATCGTATCACAAGGACACCTTTTTGAAAAAGAAACTTCCAGTCAATCAAGACTCACCCTTCAGAGAAAGTAATAGCAGAAAAAGTTTATCTGTTGATCTTGAAATGATTATCCTAAAGACTAGCAATTAATAACAGAAAGATGAGATTAAGAGAAAGTATTCAACACGAAGAACTATACTGGTTCACCCCTCAACAAGAGAAGCTACATCCATTTTCTTCTAACCAAATCTTGGCTAGAGTTCTACTATCAACAAAATCTGTTCTTTACAAGCTTACAAAAGATCACTCTTTATCAACCGTAGATAAAGAAATGAAATCTAAACACCCTTTAGACTTCTAATGATCAAGACATAGAGAAACCCTTCTCTATTCTTTCCTCTAGAGAACCTTACTCTAGACAAGCTTAAAGAACCCTTTTGTAATAGCAACTAACAAGCAAAATGTAAAAATGAATTACAACCAGAGTTTTAGACGAGAGATACAACCTTATGATCCAAAGAATGCAAATGCAAATGTTTACCAATCTGAGATCAGGTTGAAAGAAAGCAGGTTTCAGACCAAGCTCTCCAAGAAACTCCTTTGAAATCTTGTCCAAAAAGAATTCTATCAATGATGCATGAAGATCTTGAATTCTAGGACAAGAGCTTTGTTACTCAGTGTATTTTCTCTTAGTTCAGAAACCTTTGAAAATCAGTGAAAATCTCAAATTGTGATAATCTGTACAAATCAAAAGACCAAAAACCTCTTTATAGAAAACTGTTTTAACTGAATGTAATCGATTAAATCGTACATGTAATCGATTATTTTCACTTAAGTAATCGATTAATATAATATTTAATCGATTAAAGTGTTCTTAGTTCTTTCTGGAACAAATACATGAGCAATGTAATCAATTGAACCGATATGTAATCGATTAACACATATAGTTTAGCTTCAAAAATGTGCTAATGTGATTGATTATGATTAGATGGTAATCGATTAACATAGGAATATCTATTTTGTGTTTTGTAATGTGTAATCAATTACCAATACCTTGTAATCGATTAATTAGTCCTTCATGGATTAAGTAATAGATTACCATATTCTGGTAATCAATTAAGTTAGTGTAAAAAAAATGATTTTTCCAAAACTTAACCATGAGTACTTAGCTTCTTTATGCAATCATGGAAGTCTGAAGCTTTTTCACAAGACATGTGATTTGATAAATCATGAATGCATGCCAATGAATGATGTTTATGCAATGCAAGGGATCATAGGAAGAAACTCTTAAACAACTAACAAATTGCATATGCCTTCAATTGAATGACATGTAAAAAGCTAAAACTTGTTGATGAAGGTCCATGGCAAGCTAAAGTTCTAGAAGGAGCAATTGAAGCACTTCCTTTGGTAAGCTTTAAAGGACCAATGACAAGAGTTAGGACTCAAGCACTTCAAGATCACATCCAAACTAACTTGGACAAGTATGAAGAGGCACGTCAACTCAAGGATGACAAGGGATGGATTTTGATGTCTCAAGTCCAATTTAATTCAATAAATTCCAACACTTGTTAGAAGCAATTAATTAAAAACACAAAAACAAATACTTTCTATTTTAATCGATTACAATGTATATGTAATCGATTACGAGTAGCTCAGTTACACATAGAAACAAGACTTATTTGTTTTAATTGATTACCAATTGTCTGTAATCGATTATGTAACACTTTGAAAAATGAAAACTCTCTGTGATAATCGATTACATAACTATTAATTGATTACATAAGACGAAATAATCGATTACATTCAGTTATTTTCATTTTTTATATAAAGTTGTCATACTGAATGTAAAGGAATTGCATTTTTCTGAGATTAATGAAAGCAAAGTTTGCTTGTGAGAGATTTCTTTCTTGTTCTTGTGTAAGAACTTCATGTTTCTTATCAATAGCTTCAAGCTATTGTGGCGATTCTTCCTAGATTTATTGGAAAGTTTTTCCATGGTGCCATCCACCTTCATCCCTTACCTTTATTCCACTTTCCATTGCTAAAATCAAAACTTACAAACAACCATTAGTTTGTGGAAACTAGACAACTGTGTGTCCTTGAAGAAAGCTTGAAGTTTGAGTTTCAATCCAAGGTAGATTTGGGAAAATTCATGGTTGATGGGTTCAGCCATACATCAAGTGGTTACAATGAACACACTTTCAATTAACCAAGAGGGGGATGAATTGGTTAAAACAGACTTTTAAAAAACTTTTCTTTAAAACAATTTGCGGAATTAAAACTTGGATCGTATCACTCAATCACCCTTTATTAAAAATATAATTTTCTTTCAATCAAGATACACCATAGAATGCATGTAATGACTGAAATGCTTCTTGTTGATTATATATTGATTTCCAAATATAAGCAATGAAAGAAACACTAATAAAGAACACAATACACAACTATTTATACTAGTTCACCTCACAAACTTGGAGGCCACATCCAGTGTCTTCCAACCAACACTAGGTTAGAGTTTTCACTAAATCAAATTATTCTTTTACAAGCAATACAGTTGATAATCTCTATCAACCCTAGATAAAGATACTGAATTCTAAAACACTATTAGAATACAAATCACAAAGATCTTGAGAAACATACTTAGATCTTTCCCCTTGAGAACCCTACTCAAGAAAGCTTGAAAGAACTAAAATGATCTACACCACAGAATTCTAAAATAGAAATTCTAAAAGAAAGAGTTCAAGAAATACACAACCTGAGATCTTTAACAAATGATTGAATGAATCTTTGATGTTACCAATCAATCAGGTTGAATGAATGTCAATGCACAGACTAATCTTCCTTGAAATCTCTTTTTCTTACAAACACATCATCTTTAAAATAACTCTTTGATTTTTCTCACAAGATGTGACTCAACATGTAAAATCAGTTTCTTTCTCCTTTTAATGCACTTAGAACATTTGGGTAAGTCTAAAACTCAAACAATATTTCGCTCTGAAAAATTCTCAAAACTTGTGAAGTGCGGACCCAAAGAGCCTTTAAATTAAAAAACTGATTTAACTAATTGTAATCGATTAATCCGTTCATGTAGTAGATTATTTTAACACATGTAATCAATTAAATCAATCAGATAACCGATTAATATGTTCTTAAGCTTTCTGGAAAACTTTCATGAACAACTTAATCGATTAATATGTGATGTAATCGATGAACACAGATAAACTCAGATAGACAACAAGCCTTTATAATGTTAGAATCAAAGAAGCTGAAGCAAAGGATTCAAAGATGATTGAAGTTAATGAGTTTTGATATTTTACATGCCCAATCAATTTGATGGCATATGTAATTGTGTTTATTTAGATAAAGCTTTATAATCCTCATTGGCTACTGATAATTCATGCATTCATACATTCATTTGATAGGAATTAGTCATGTGGTAATAAGAAAACTTATAGAATTTCTTAAAGGCATTAGGAATTGTATAAAACAATTCTTCACTGCTTTAATCGAGTAATTTGATAAAATAATCGATTACAGGCATGTGTATGATTTCTCGAAAATGCATTATGAACACTTTAATCGATTACCATTGGTTCGTAATCGATTAAATAAACATTACACAGAATTAGGAACTTCTTGTGATACTCGATTATCTTGGTAAATAATCGATTACATAAGTCTCTGCATAATTTTACACAGCATGTTCATCTGGTTTAATCGATTACCAGATATTCGTAATCGATTAAATATGCTTTGTTAAGTTTTTAGCATGGTCTGTGTTAATCAATTAAATGGGTACTTAATCGATTACTAATGTGCATTGAAAAACTTAGTTTATCTGGCTTAATCGATTACAAGGAGATTTAATCGATTATTTTGTTCGTGACAAATTTTCAGATTTCTGATGAACACTTTAATCGATTAATAGATAAAATAATCGATTACAAGAGTTAAAATAATCAATTACATTTACGAAATAATTGATTACAGTTAGTTAAAACAGTTTTTTTATAAATAGAAAAATTGAGTCTGAGTGAGAGCAAGTTTGAAAAGAAAAGTCACTCGTGCATATTTTGTAAAATACATACTCTAAAGCTCTCAAGTGTACCCAAGGATGAAATTAGTGAGATAATCAATTGTGTTGAGTGTCATGAAGATTTACTTGAGTTTTTAGTCTTGATACTCAAGGATTGAAGGATTTCTCAAGCTAGTGCTTAAAGAAGTGATCAAGAAAGAGTGGTAGTCATCTTTTGCATATAATCTCAGGTTGATTGAATCATTCATATCATTGTAAATGTCAAGGATTATAAGGTGATATCCTTTTTGTACCTAAAGCTTGAGTCTGGTTAATATTTTATGTTTGATTGTTCTGTAATTTCCATATAACATTTGGTTTCTTTAAAGTTTTTTCTAGAAAGGGTTTCTAGAGGGAAGAATAGAGAGGGGATTTCTGGTTCTTGGTCTTTTGAAAATTCTATAGGAAGTAGATTTTGAATTTTACCTAGGGAGGGTAAGAGAGATAATTTGTAAGCTTGTAAAGAACAAATATTTGTTATAGTGGAACTCTAACCAAGATTTGGTTGGAAGAAAACTTGATGTAGCCTCTAGGGTTGAGAGGTGAACCAGTATAAAACTTGTGTGCATTTGATTTCATTTTATATTTCATTTAAATTCTTGAAGTATAGAATTTGTTCATCATATAAACTTGGTTGTTGCACAAGAGTAATTTGATTGATGAAGTGATTTGATTTCTAGTTGGTTTTAACGATCTTTGTAAAGTCTTCCACTGTTACATATTTTGAAAGGAAATTTTAAAACTGAGGTAAAACCAATTCACCCCCCCTCTTGGTTTATTTGCATAAGTGTTCATTGTATTTTCATAATTGATTACGTCTTACTTGTAATCGATTAAGGTAGACTCGTATTATATGTAAAATCAACTAAGTAATCGATTACGATTTGCTGTAATCGATTAACACAGATAGACATATTTTGAAATAACACTTGGTTATTGATTACAAAAGAGAGGTAATCGATTAAAATGTTCATCATGGCTTTTCCAGAAATAAACACAAGCAAGTAATTGATTACATAGTAATGGTAATCGATTAAAGTAGTGCATAAACTGATTTTTCCAAAACTTTAAGCCATGTGATTTTCTTTGCAAATGCAAACATTTAATCCTATATTCTACATATGAATGCATGTAAATGAATTATGCAATGCAAGGATCACTAGACTATGTACTTGAACCACTTAGACAAATTACAAACGCCATCAAAATGATTGCGCATGTAAAAAGCTAAAACAACAAGCCAACTACATTAGCCTTTCTTTGAGAAACTTGCAGCTCCTTCTTCCAACTCCCCCTGTATCTAACAGTATCTAGAGCCTAATCCTTGTGGAATTCTTCTTCAAGTTCAGTTTTAAAAGTCTTCAAAGGTAAAATTCTGCAACATTTCAAAAATCTAAAATCTTTTCTTTTTTCTTATGTTCTTGTGTTTTTGTGAAAATCTTTGGTGGGTTAATCCTTTTTAGTGATCTGCCACATAACCCTTGTGTCTTTCTTCAAGTTTCATGTGATTCCATGTCTTCATGTGTTCTTGAAAATTTTCTAGTCATGATTCTTGTCAAATTTTTGTGTTGTAGTGTTTTTGTGTTGTATGACCACTTGTTTTGATTTTACTCTCATGCCTAAACTGAATTGAGTTGTTAGAAGCAAATTTTACAATTTTTCTACATCATATTTTCGTGATTCATCATTTCTTTAAGGATTCTTGAACTTGTTCAAAAAGAAAAACAAAGAAGTGCAGCCAAATGTTTATGAAATTGTGGCTGGAAAATTAATCAAAGTGTAGCCCAAAAAAAGTTTATGAATTGTGGCTGGAAAAACAATTTGGTACACCCAAGAAACCTTTTGAATTAGTGGCTGGAAAATTACAAAGAAAAACAGAATTTAAAAGCAAGCAAACCTTTTTCAATTTTTTTTATTTTAAAATAATCCTTTCTAAGACGGTTCTTAAGAAAATCGTCTTCGAATGTCATATTCAAAGACGGTTATAGGCTAGGAACCGTCTCAGATGAGACATTCTAAGACGGTTATGTTATATAACCGTCTTAGAATGTTCCATTCTAAGACGATTTTTTTCTCATAACTGTCATCTAAGACGGTTTTTTCCTCATAACTGTCATTGAATGTGACATTCTAAGACGGTTTTTCTAAGAGTCATCTTAGAAAATATTTTTTAAATAAAAAAATTAATGATTCTAAGACGATTTTTTGCAAAAACCGTCTTAGAATATCTTTTTTAAAAAAATTAAAAATCAGAAATTTAATATTTAAAAATGCATCAATATATAGTGGCCCAAATAGTAAACAACTAATTCAAATGCATTGAGCCGCTTTGCAACATAATGGCTTTTTGCAGTGTTGAAATTTTCCTAATTAATAAATGAATGAAATATTGCAGTGTTGGAAATTCCCACTAGAATTGCCACAAGCATCAGAGGCACAATAATGAACACTTTATTCTTAAACTCGAAACACTCCAAAAGTCCTTTACTATTAGATAACATGGATACGGTTTGCTTTTCAAAGAACAAAGTAGAATCCACTTTTCTCAAAACTGGGAAGAAATTATGTAACCATATAATCATGTGTAGGGCATGAAATTTAACCACCACCACAACCTTATGCACAAGGCAAAAGGGGAATCAAGTTCCACAAATGCACGCTACTGTTACACTTAATTAACACCATCATTTCATTTTGAAATTCTGGTGAAGGAAAGAGATTGTTTCACTACCCTAGGATGCCTAGACAAATCAAAGATGAAACAAAAAAAAAAAGAAAAAATAAAGAAATAGTAATGGTAATGACTCACCAAATAAACAAAATAAGATAAAGCCCAACTAGAAATAAATCAAGTTTTGGTGTGATGAGACTTTCAAACCAAAAAAATGAGGTAAGATGATGTGATCAGAATTTCAAACCAAAAAAATGATAAGATATAAGACATTGGTACAACATTAGGAAGATCCCATTCCTAGAATTGGAGATTATTGGAGTTTAAAAATTATACTAACTAGAAATAAGATACCAAAAAGTAAATTTCCCATAGCCACTATTGCGTGCCCATTTGCTTACCTTCTTATCAAGCCATATTGCCTTACTGCAGTCTTCTACAGCTTGCTGAAAGCTACATAATTTCACAGGGTAAACACAAATCAGAAAAATAGTATAAATATCAGTACCAATTGACAAACATGAGAAACCTCATACCATCCTAACTTTAAGTGAGAGGCGGCTCGGTTTAAGTTGTATTCGTTCCATTCAATTTGATAGCCTCAGAGTAGTAACTGAGTGCCTTACTGCACTGCTTTTTTTTTGAATGTTGCATTTCCCTGAAAATATAAGTGATACTGCAGACACATTCAGACATCATTTGCTAACTACTAGAAATAGAAACAAAAAAAAATAATTTCAGTTCACATATTATCAAAAGACTCAAAAACATTTAAATCTGAAACTCACCATAATTTGGCGACATCCATCTATGGCTTAAAACAACCTCCTAGAGCTTGGTTTGACAAACTTAAACCTATTCTTCTTGAATACCAGTTCTGGTCAAGCAAGTGTGATCCTTCTTTATTCATTTACACTGAATCCAGCACTATGATTTATAAGTTGGTGTACGTTGATGACATTATTGTCACAGGCAACAATCCTACATTCATTAAATCCCTGGTTAAATACAAAACAAGTATCATATATAAAGTTGGCAAGACAATTCTGTAATATAAAGTGACATACATAATTAAATACAAAACAAGTATCATGTTAATTAGTAGTAACTAAAAACTTTTAATTTCTAAAGGATATTTGAAATTCACTCTAAAACTACAAATTGCAAGGATACTGGTGCAGGCATCACAAATGTAGTTTGATGGTACATCAATGATAGAAACAATAAACCAAAGCATAAATTGAGTCTTGGTTGATAATATATTAGAAGAGAAAACCGCACAAAACAATTTTTTTTCTCAACTAGTGACTCTGTCCCAATGATAATAAATCTGAAATATGGGATGCTAAGGTCTTCATACAGCAAAAAAGTGCTAAGGAAATAGCTGTCACTGTCAACAAAGTGGATTCATTCATCAGCTTAATATCATGCATAATTAACAGAATCATTCATGACACTATGGTATTGAAATTCGACACCATAAATAGAACTAATTAAAACAAGATAAGGAACAATGAAAAAGCATAAAATGATGGTCACTACTAAACGTGGAGTTCTTTTAGAGAAAAATTAATAAAAAAATGGGATAATGTCAAACAGGACGAAGGAAAGAAAAATAGCTTATGAACAAGACAAAACTAACATTAAAATTATAAATAATAAAGAAAGAAAACAAGAAATTTTACTTTAAGGTTGAAGTCAAAACTTTCCAATAACATTAAAGATAGTTGAAATAGCCTCTCCTCTAGCAAATAGGTCACTTAGATTTCCTTCTTTAGCAAATACCCTTTCCTAATACCTCAATAGCACATACATAAAAACAAGAAATTATTTGACAATGAAACACATAAAAACCTGTGGTCCCAGCCAGCAGTTGCAGCAATTTTTCCATCAAGACGAATTGAGGTGCCTGAGATGCTTGGTCGCTCCAAACTAATTTCTTTCTTGACCACACATGTACCCTTTAGTCAAAACAATATATGTAAGTAAAAACATAAATAAGCTAGAAAAAAAAGTGTAGAAAACATTATTTGAATTTAAATAGTTAAATTAATTATCTGATATTTAAATTTGATAATTTAAATTTTGAATTTAAATAGTTGAATTTAAATGTTTGATTTTAAATATGAATTAACTATAGTAGATAGTTTCATATCAAAAGGAGAAGATAAGAGCTAGATTTGAATTTGAATTCAACTAGCATCTTATCATGATCATATCCTAGATTTTAGGAAGAAGTTTGAGGGCGGATTAGAGGCTTATCATACGGCTGGATATTTGATTATTATTTGGCAAAATAAATTCCAAGTAATGGACTTGGTCTTAAGAAGATAAGATAGGAAGTTGTTGGCAATTTTTGAAATACAACAACTCTATCTTTTCTTCACGTGTAAGATGCTTAATGATCAGAATTTTATGGTTAAAAATCTGACCTAAAACTCTTCTATAAATATACTCTTATGATCATAGTTCTAAAAGAATGATTTTTGAGAAAAACCCCATCTATCTTCCTCCTTTTCACGTGCCCCTTTGTGTGAGTTTTGACTGAAAATTCAGCCACCAATATCATCGATTGGTGAGTCTCTTAGAAGTAAAACACTTTAAAACCTAACCTTCTTCCTCCCCATTGGTGGGCCTAGCTTGCCTCCTTTGGTGTTTGTTGGTGGCATTCAAGAAGTGTTCTTGAGTCTTGACAAGAAGTGGTGTGGATCAACATTAGAGGGCTTGTATCTTCAAGCCTATTCTTGATCATCAATTTCGAATATAAACAAGGTAACATCTATGTCCTAAAGAATGATTCTTGAATGGTATGTGTGTTTCCACTTTGAAAAATTTTGTTTTTCTTCTCACATACTTTCGGGCTTCAAGGCCCTATCTTTCAAGAACTCCAAATCAGAGTGTTGTAAGGCACCATCTTAGAGTGGCAGAGAAACCGATGCATGTCGGAGCCACTAGATTTGGCCTTCTCTCCCAGATCTGCGCCTCCATCGTTGACGTCACGAAACTTGATGGTCACGGCAACAATCACGCAAAATTCATAGCGACAACCATCATGGGCTTCGTGTCGAGCATGGCGAAGACGACCAACACGAGAGGGTGGAAGCCGAGGTGGCGCAGAAAGTGCGAGACAGAAAACATGGAGGAGAGGGAGAGAAACAAAGATTGGAATCAAATGGTTTAAAGAGAGAGAGTGACGGAGATTCACAAATAATATAAGCGTATTTGAATTCAAAGATGAAAATCTAAGACGATTTTAATGCAACCGTCTTCGGTTTGACGTCGTGAAATACTATTTTTGTAATAGTGAAGTAAAAGGCCATGTGGAAAGGAAAATGGAACAATATGCTAAACAGGCCTATAAGCACAAGTGGAAGGATAAATTTTCTCAATAGAATGTTGAATTTCCAAGTACAAGTGAGGAAGCAAACTTGAGGACAAGTTTCTCTCAAGAAGGAGGGGATGATGGAGGTCCATTCTAAGCCAAAGGTCTAGAAGGAGAGCTTGAAATACTTCCTTGGGTGAGCTTTAAAGGACCCATGACAAGAGCTAGAACTCAAGTCCTTCAAGAACACATCAAGGCTAACTTGGACAAGCATGAGGAAGCACACCAATCCAAGGAGAACAAGGGCTGGATTTTGATGTCTCAAGTCCATTTTAATTCAATAAATTTTAACACTTGTTAAAAGCTTAAGTTGAGACAAATAAAAAGGCCTTTTACTGAAATTGTGTAAAGAGGTGTAGGTGCACTTGTGTGTAATTTGTGTAGCAACTTAGTAAACTTGTTGGCTGCACTTAGAAGCTAAAAATACTGCACCAATTTTGAATTTGGGACAGCCAAGGGTCACTTAGGGAAGCTTGCATCATAAGCTTCATTTAGCTTGCATTTAGGCTCCTTTTATTGCACTTCAAGCTCCATTTGAATTGTCATTTCATGTGCATTTGATGTGTAATTTCATGGCCTATATAAGCTGCCCACAAACTAAATGTAAAGTAACTTTGGTTCATTAATACAATTCTGAAAATTGTTGTGAGAATTTCTCTCAAGTTCTTGTGCAAGAACCTCTTATTTCTTATCAATGACTTCAAGCTATTGTGGTGATTCTTCCTAGACTTATTGGAGAGCTTCTCCATGGTGTCTTCCATCTTCATCCCTAACCTCTCTTCCATCTTCCATTGTTGCCATTAAAGAAAGCTTTCAACCATACATTTTCATGAAAGCTTGGACAACTTCTGTGTTCTTGAAAGTTTCTTGAAGATTGGGTTTCATTGCAAGGTAGATTTGGGAAATTCATGTCTAATGGGTTTAGACATTACATCAAGAGTTTAAAGTTGAGGTTTCCTCACCTTTTTCAGGTAGCGCTAATAATAGGCTATGCTCAGTGAGAGACATGGGGAGGATGATAGATGGTTCTTGGTGTTGGAGGCGGTATTGGTGGAGACCATTGCTCATGTGGAAGGAGGCGCTCTTCCGAGAGTTGACTAACCTTTTATGTGGAGTTTTTTTGTAGATTGATGTAGCTGATAGTTGGAGTTGGATTGTTGATGCTCTAAGAACTTCTTAGTAGCCTCAGCTTTCAAGGTGTTAGAGTAGCAACCACTAAGGCCTTTGGAAGAACAAGAGGATACAATCAACTACAAGATATTTTGGTCTTGTAAAGTTCCACCCAAAGTGTTAACTTTCTCATGGAGACTTCTCCAAAATAGACTACCAACCAGTGAACAATTATAGAGGAGGGGAGTTTTGGTACAAAATTTTATTTCATCATGCGTTTTTTGTAAGGAAGCCATTGAAGATAGTAACCATCTATTTAGAGAGTGTTGTATTATTTCTAAGGTATAGGGAGCGGTTTTTAAATGGCTGGATATTGCTTTCTATAGGGATATAGAGAAATTATATGTCCAAATGGGTAGATGCTTTGTTGGAAGGAAAGCAACAAGGCTTAAGTATCTTGTGTGGCACGCAACGTGTTGGTGCATTTGGATCACAAAAAATTTGATTATTTTCAAGAACAAGAGTCTCTCGGTTATGGAGCTACTTACACATATTAAGGTTATTTCTTGACATTGGATGATGTTTACATTTGGAGTTAAGCCTGGCATTTTCTTCTCTTCTTAGTGCATCAATCCAAGAGGGTGTATAATAGGTTAAGTTTTGAAGGTATATAGAGGGTGTATTAGGATTCTGCCCCTTTTTTTTATATGTTGTTTCCTTGTACTCCTTGTACAGAGCAAACAACTCTTTGATTATATATATTAATATACTTTTGCCTTTAAAAAAAAAAAAGAAGAAGCATCTAGCCAGAGAGCCTACACAGTTTTTACAAAACACATCCTCAACCCACCACCAAACAAACACATCTAGTATATTCAACTAAAGTTAATCGCTATTTATGATGACAAAACACATAAATAAGTACTAATCGAATGTGGTTGCAGGGGAGACAAAAATAACAATCTTAAACCAAAAACCTTCAAGTTTCATATTACACCTTACAATAGAAAGCATATTTTGAATTGAATTCACGTGCCCATCCCAATAATGAACCAATTATGGTCCACTAAGTCAATCCTCACCTACTCTATTTTCCATCAATAATGAAATATGGATTGTGCTCCTCCCACCTCCACATGACTAGTATACCATGTTGCATCACCAACTTATCCTACAATACCAAATTGTTTTAAGAAACTATTATTCCTCTTATGCATTCCCCAGGGCTCAGAGACCACTGGTTAAAAGAAAAAGACAAGCTTCTATTTCTCCTTTAGACCTATGATCAAGCTATGAACAAGATTGATTGCAATAGCATTTCCTAGTTAAACACACCTCCTCTAAAAATGCACTTCTGAGGTTCCAAATTAGGGATGACAATGGGTAGAGTCTGGGTAGGATACTATAGCACTCATTCTCATACCCACATTTAAAAAGGTACACGTACCTAGCTCTTTACTTGCACGGGTAGTAACTTTAATCCTCATCCCCGTACCTGTTGGTTACCTATACCCATACCTGTGTGCTTTACTCGAATATTACTTATATATAAAGTCAATAGATCAATAAAGAAGTAATAATTAAAAATTACTACAACTAAATTAAAAATTCACTCTTAAATCATCCAAATGTAACATGAAAAGCATTTAAATATAACCTAAAGTCATTCAAACATAAGTCATAAAAAAATATTACAAGTGCTAAAAAAAATTATTACAAATATAATTATCCAACAAATCAATTTTAAGTGTAATATTTTATTTAACATGAAGGCTTAACTATGTTTTTGATCCCTAATAAATATCTAATTTTTGCATTTTCTCCCTAATAAATTTTATTTAAAATTGAGTCCCTAATAAAACGACAATTTTCTTTTTTGTTCTTGGTATTTTGTTTTAGACCTTGATAAGCTAACAAATTTTGTGTTTGTTCCTTGATAAATTAGCAAATTTTGTTTTAGTCCTGATTAATAACAAATGAAAAAAATTTATGAAGAAACTAACATAAATTATCAGGGACTAAAAAAAGTGCTAATGACCAAAAATAAAATTGTTGTTTTATTAGGGACTTAATGCAAAACGAAAATTTATTAGGGAGCGAATGCAAAAATCAGATATTTATTAAATATAAAAAACATATTTAAGCGTTAACATAATCATTAGAAACTTCAACATTATTCGATGGTATTCTTTAAGACTTTCAAAAAATAAAAATACATTGAAACCAGTTTAAAAAAACAAATATTAGCATGAATAACTTCCTTTAACGAGACTTGGACATATGGGGTAAAAAAAGTATATTTGGGTGCATTTATGTTTTGATATGCTTTATACTAAATTTTATGTACATAATTATGTTTAAATTTTATATAATTTTTTTATAAAGAGTTGTGTTTTATATAGTAAATTTTATATACCTAGTTTTTTTAGCTATTAACAAATCAAAAGTTATGATGACTAATTGATTACGATTAATTTTTAAAAGCTCATTCACTCACTAATAAGAAAAGAAAAAAATTCATCAAATGAAATATGATTTATCTTAATTTTAAATTTGAAGCAATAAAAAATGTATTGCAAGTAAATTTACATGATATTTTGTGCACTATTATGATAACAAGAAGTTCCAAAATCAAATTTCACCTAATCTACAATGCTTTCCAAATATATTGATCCATAATTCACATAAAGGCATGACAAATTTATTTATTCATCAACAAAAGCTTAGGTTTCCTATCATTAAATTAATAATAATAATTAGTAATATATATGTATATATTAAATTAATATATATATATATATATATATATATATATAACTAATATATACTCGTCCACAGTTATCCCCATTAATTTTTGAAGGTAAATATCTGTCCCAAACCCATGGCCAATAAGCGGGAATCACCCTACTCATTTGCGAATATTTTATTGGTATCCATAGGGTCTAGGTAAACTTTGTCATCCCTATTTCAAATCGACCAAATAGTCGCTACCTATACTACCCACCATAGAGCATGGTGGCTATTTGATACAAGAAAATGTGGATGTTGCCAATAATGATCTTGGGGGAGACAAGGCAACACCATACTAACATGAAGCCAATGATAACACCACTTCCATACATCATATATTTTGTTGCAAGTGAAGAAAAAATGGATACTCGATTCCTCTTCCTCAAAACAGAATACACACATATTCTTGAGGTTTAGAAATTATACCTCTAGACCATAGGTTGTCCTTTGTTGGTAATTTGTTGTTCATTAACCTCCAAATTAGGAAGCTTCCCTTAGGTTGGACATTCAGATTACACATGTAGTTTCATAGTTCCACTTCATGATGCAAGGCCTTGTATGCAGACTTGCCGACAACACACCCGAAGGATCCTCAACCCACTTCCACTCATCATCATGCCCACTACACAAACTAGTTGTAGCCAATAATTGCATTAATTCCTCCACAAGGTTCCTTTCCTAACTAAATAGTTCCCTCTTCCAAACCAAACATCATTCCCAACCAATATCACCCCACTAGCACATGTCCTTGGTAAGGGAATTTTGTTGGGTTGAAATGAGAAATAATCTTGGAAATTTGTCCCTAAGACTATTCTTCCCTACCCAATAATCAAACACAAACCTTGCTTGCTTCCCCTTACCAATCCTCCATACAAACCTCCCATCAAACCATTTTGTTTCCTATCCACCACCACAAGACAAAACCAAATCCCTCCACCATATTGATGCCTTGTTACTTGCCTCACCACTCACAAGCCCTTTCCACCCTCCATATTTTGATTCTAACACTTCTACCTAAATTTCATATTTTTTTAATGAAATTAAGCCCATCTCCACTTAGCAATCAAGGCAATATTAAATAAATTAATGTCCTTGATGCTAAGCCCCCCATGATCTCTTGGGCTAAAAATCCTCACCCAATATATCTTTCTTTTTTCCTCATCCCTTTCCCACAAAAAAAAATACTTTTGATAAATTTAATCTTTTTGACAATCTCCCTAGGGGCTCTAAAAAATGAGAAGTAAAAAATAGGTAAGGATGAAAGGACGAATTTAATAAGACATACTCTCCCGTTTAAAGACAAGATTTTATCTTTCCAAGTGGCCAATTTTTTTCTTAATTTTGACTGAGTCCTTTCCATGTTTCAACTCTCCCAAGATTAGCTCCTACAGGAATACCCAAGTAAGTGAAAGGTAGAGATAAATGTGAACAATTGAGAAGCTTTGCAAATTTAAAAGTAATATTTCTCTCACCCCCACCACACTAAAAAGAACTTTGGAAGAAATTTACCTTTAAACATAAAATAAGTGGAATAACAACAATCACACTAGAAGGGGTTGAATAGTGTGTTAATCAAAGATATAATAAACTTTTACAAATATTAGCACAAATATGGATGGAAATGTAGAATAAAGATTGGTCATCCACTGAAGAGAAAACAAGGTTTAATAAACACAAGTTTAATCGTCCAGACACTTTGTAACAGAGAATCCTTTTAAAATAGTTTTTCAAATAAACACTTGGTATAAAAGAAGTAACAGAGAGTGTTAATAGAATTCTCAGTAAACCATAAAGGAGAGAAGTAGAAACACTTGATTTATATTGGTTCACTCAACCTGAGTGACGTCTAGTTCTCCTTTACTCAACAGTAAAGGGTTCTACTAAACAAAACTTGATTACAAACAAGTATTCTGACTTGCTACTCCTGGCTTTACAAGTATTGTTAATACTACTTCTGACCCTTTTTTATAATCCTCTTGAGTCTAAGAAACCCAAGTATTTTTTAACACTAAGCCACTCCTGGTTTTCACAAATAGTAGTTTGAATGAATACAAGTATTCAACAACACTCAAAGAGTGGATAAACAATAAAGATCGATTACAAAATGACTTCGCTCAGCGAACAATAAATAGATGAAAGCTTCGTATTAGTAGTCTAGTAGTTTCAGCGGAGTTTCGCTTCAGTTAATTTCTTGCTTTTTCATTAGTATTTCTCTTTGCTTCTTTTTGGGTAGTGACTGCCTTTTATAGAATTCTGTAAGAGATCCATTACGGGATCATCATTGATTCCTTGAAAAGACTATTGTCTTACAGTAAAGGAGAAGGCTACATGGTGTGCTCTAGTTTGCAAGGATTTGTATGATAGTACAGACAACCCCATGTGCTCCTTGTCTTTTAGCGAAAGTAGCCTTTAAAGAATATTCTTATCAGCACCTTTTATTATGTCATTTCCATAAATTCAAATATTAGCATTAAAAAAAAAGAGGCAAAATGAATTTGTATAGGATGGAATACGTGTACTTCCCTTTACGGTTACCACAGACTTTTTGCCAATGTTGATAATTTCAAAAGTTGTATGAGTTACTTACTGATTGGACGCGTGGTGTAAACAATAACATAATGTATAACATAAATTTTCATAAAGAGTGCCATTTAGTTTTAGCGTGTAGGATGTTGGATATATAGTTAACATAGTAGTTCTTCTTGGATGATACAACATATTGTTAAATCCTTTAGGAAATAGAACCTATCCAGTTGTCAAAAACTGATTAAAATATCATTAATTTATATTTTTTATTATTCGTCAAAATCCAAGGTAGATGTGAAGAGTGGTCTTCCAGACCTAACAATAAGTTCAAAAGCCCGCATGATACTTTTAATGACCACCACATTGCTCAAAATTGTTTCTCCCAAGAAGATTGTGTCTGCTGCAAATTGTTGTAAATTCACCTCAACTTGTTCTTTACCCACCTTATATCTAGAGCATAAGCCCTTTGCAACCTCTTCCCACACCAACCCACTAAGGTATTTTGCCACAATAATGAAGAGGAATGGGGCCAAGGGGTCATCTTGTCTCAATCCCTTTACATTCCAAATTCACTAGTAGGGCTCCCATTGATTAGAACCGAAACCGATGATGAGTGCAAGCAACTCTTGATCCAAGAGATTGATTTGTCCTTGAAGCCCAATCTATGGAGCATGTAGAAGAGGAAGTCCCATACCACCAAAGTATATGCCTTCTCGTGATCAACTTTGAATACAAGGCCTTTTTTCTTTTTCCTATGCGCTTCATCAATGACCTCATTTTCCACCACCACACCATGAAACAAGCTTCTTCCTCCTACAAAGGCACTTTGTCTTTTGTCTATAACTCCATTCAAGGCTTTCTTCAATCTATTCGCCAACAATTTTGATAGAATTTTATACATGCACTCCACTAGAGATATTGGTCTAAGTCCTCCAACTTTTGTGGATCATCTACCTTATGCACAAGAGAAATAAAGGAAGCATTACTACCTCTTGGGAGCATTCCATGACAATGGAAATCATCTAAAAATATTTTGACATCCTTTTTGAACAAATGTCAAAAAGATTTGATGAATTTAAAATTTAAGTCATCCAGTCCTGGGCATTTTCTATTTCCTCACTCCCAAACCACTTCTCTAATTTACATCTAACCAAATTCCCCCACTAACAAGTTCTTTTCCTCTTCCAAAATTTGGTTGAAGCGAACTCCACCAAGCTTGGGTCTAGTCCATCTTTCCTTACTAAATTGCCTTTCAAAGAATTTCTTGCCTTCACCTTGAGCCTATTGGGTTCATCAACCCAATAACCTTGTATTCTAATTCATGTAAGGTTATTTTTCCTTTTCTTCCAATTAACAACATTGTGGAAGAACCTTGTGTTACTATCACCCTCAAATGTCATCTCATTCTTGCCTTTTTCTCTTAAAAGCAATTCATTGCAACTTGAAGTTTTCCAAAACTCTTCTTGTAAGTATCTCCTCCTCTTTAGCTCTTCCGCATTACGTGTGTCAACTTCCCCTTTCAAATCTACCCTTTCATCACGTCTTATACCTCTTTTAGTCTCATCTCCGTGTTTCTAAACAATTCCTTATTCCACACCTTCAATTGTAATTTTAGGGATTTAATCTTCTCCTTCAACACAAAAGAACCCCAACCATAGAAATTTTGACCATTCCAAGCTTCTCCCACAAATTTTGAAAAATTCTTATCTTCAAACGAACATTCCAAGATCTAAAAGGATTTAGTCCCTAATCCACCATGACATTCTTTCACCCACCGTCATTGTCTTACCCCTTTCACCCACCGCTCTTCAAACCCTATTACTATTGCATGACAAGGGGATTGTGGTGAATCTGTGTTCTTAGGGTTGATGCTTACGACGCCTGGATCTGGTTCCTTGTGCCTGTAGCCTTATTGAGGATGACAACGACCTCCTTGAGGTCTTCGTAGGTGCAGAAGAGGGAGTAGAGGACGTCAGTGGTGGTGTCCCAGTCGAGGTCGCGTAACAGTGCGCATGACAACAAGGATGTTGAGGTGGCGAGCCATCGCGTCCTGGAGGATTTCGAGGTGAAGTGCTTGATGAGATTATAGGTGTCGATGGGGGAGAGTTTGAGGGGTTGGAGGAGTCAACATTGAAATCGATCTTGTCAAGCTTGGGGCTTCTTGATCAATTGATGTATTCACTAGGCAAAGTTTTCTATTTTTTTCTTAGAAAATGTGTGTTTTTATTATGTTAGATTAATTATTTTAAAATTTAAAATATTTATGGAGTTAAATGTTTTAAGTAAAAAATTCAAAATTAAAATAATTGTAAATTATAATAAATCAAAAGTAACATTAAAACTATATTTGGCTAGACATTTTACTTAGTTTTTTATTAGTTAAAAAACTTGTTTGATTGTTAGGTATATAAGCTTTTTTTAGTAATTTCTAACATTTTTTGAAGTTGAAGTAATATTTTTTAAAATCTAACTTTTAATTTTTTATATTTTCTTTCATTATTATCCTCAATATATTCATCAAATTTTCTGGTTACCCTTTCTAAATAAATTATGATTTTATTATTTTTCTGTCATTTTATATTTTTAAGCTACTTTAACAGTTAGTTTCATCGAACACTTATAATTTAATAAATTAGTTTTTCAGCTTTTAATTACCAATTAACTTTCTATTTTCCAACTTACTTTTTCAGTTAGTTTTGCCAAACATAATTTAAGCCATTTTTATTTGAAGTTTGTTTTTGTGTCAAATTATTTATATTATGCCCAAATTATTGTTATTCATTTATAATATGTAAGACTACTTAATATTATAAAGAAAAGAACGTATTTTCACTAAAGAAATGTATATTGCTAATTTCATACTTTATTATTATTTAAAAATAAGATGTTCTAAACATATTCTTATTATCATCAATATTTTAAAATATATATTGTTATTTTTTATATGTCTTAGTATTAAATTGGTAGATTAGAATCCTAAAAAAATAATATAAATCAGTTCATATGCAACTTAATTAACAATTCACTGAATGGTTGAATCAGCAACCAGTCCTTTTTTTAGGCAAAAGAAATATATTAATAGAAGACCAAATCACATAAGTTTGGCCAAACAGGTACAAATGAACATAGAAAAACACGAAAGCGCCTCTTCCTGAACACGTATGTATATTCTACAAGTGTAAGACATCCCTATATGGCAATCCAAATAACCAAAATCCACTAATACATAAAACCCCCTGTTTAATATGCAATTAAGTCCTCTTCACCATATGTGAATCATAACTTCAAAAGTGACACCGCTAGTCTCTCTTCCTGTAGGTTATAGTCTTCATGTTACATTGTTCAACATTTCCTCTTTCCATAATTTCTTTGAGGCTCCTAAACTATTGCTTTTTCTTTTTTGTTTCCTTCTTCTCCTTGTTGACTTGATTTTTAGAACAAAAATTGTCAAAACTTCCCTGACCATCTCCACTTGAAAAACTTGCTTCTCAATGGAAGGACCCTCTTGTGATACCTTCGTTTGATGCTTGGCCCCTAATCTCAGCTCCACTAACTCTAACATTATTTTCAACATGGTCTTTTTTTTTTTTTTTTATTCTCCCCAGCATTATTTGCTTTTGATTCTTAACTTGGAGTGGAAGCCACAAAGCCGTGATCTTCTTATGTCGGAACATTTATCATATGAAAGTCAATCCCCATATGGTGACCCTGATTATCCGTCATCTCGTCATAATCCTACAGAGAATTTGTTGGTGACCGTTGTGCTTCGTGAAGTGGCCCACATGGGGAATGGCCCAACATAGCTCCAATGCCATCGTTTCTGTTGGGAATTACTACTGGCCCCGACTTCATTGCTATTCGTCCCACTAATATTTTCAATTTCGAAAAATACCCTTTCCCACATTGTATTGTAGAATCGTACTTCCATTATATTAATGGAGGTGCAAAAAAATAATCACACAATGGAATTATGATTTTATTGTGTAAAGGGGTGTAAAAAAATACAATAGAAACACAATTTCATTAAGTATTTGTCAACAGAATCATGTATGCGTTAGATTAAGTGGGGTGAAAAAAATATATATATATATAACGAAAATACAATCCTGTTATCACTGGAACAGCTTCGATTCTTCCACCTCCAACAAGAACATTGAGTGGATTGTGTTCTATTCTTCCACCTCCACAAGAACATTGAGTGGATTGCGTCCTTGTTTCTTCTATTAATCTGTTCGGTGAATCTCCCCATTAATCTTGATATTGTAGCGGGGGGCAATCGGTTGTGTAGAAGTCTAGCCCTATCCATATGTTCCATTTTAGTTGTGTCTTCAACCATGGCCACAAAGGTTCCAAATAAGCTGACTATACTGGTGAAGCAATGCTCCCCCAGACATGTAGTGGGGCTCCTTCACACAAAATCCAAACCAGTCTATTGCTAGAAACTATGCTCGGGTTCGATGTTTGGACCGAGTCAAATAGCAACATAACATTTTCCTCTTCACAGTTGATTAGCTGTTGTGCCTTCTCCAAATCCAATCCTCTAAAAAGAACCCTGTCATCTCCAAGGTAGTTCAGTTTAATTACATCTCCTCCCTCAAGAACATAAGTGTTTTGTAGCTTGCCAAAATTAGACAGATTCTCCAAAGTGCCAACCAAGCTCTGGTACAACCACTCCCTTTTTTCAACATATAGTGTTACTTCTCTTCCTGAGGACGAGTCTTGACATTGTCGTAAAATTGTGTTTGATGATTTATTGGTCATGAGTTCGGATTCAAAAATAGTCTCTCTTTATATACAAGGCTAAGGTTGCTTATAATATATCTCCGTCTTACCTGCGCATAGCGTGAGGCCTCCGGATAATAAAATAAGTAGTAGTAGTAGCGTTACTTCTCTTCCTCCCTTGTCCACCTTCTGTTCTATGACTGCCTTCGCGTTGGGTTTGCTGCTACTTGCCCCTGCTTCTTTTATTTTTGCCTTCTCTTAGACCATCTGCATATTTATGTCTTTCATCTCTTTCTTCACCTACAGACCTTCCATTATTCTTCCTATAGAGTGGAATATTTACATCCAACTTTTTTTTTTTCCCAATCAGCAACTCTCCTAATCAACAACCTTCCTCGTCGGCCCAATGATCAATCTGATTTTAATAATAATGTATATTTAATGGGTTTTAAATTTTTATTTTATAGTTTTGGCAAGTATACCTTTCTCGGAGTATACTTCATAACCACCACTGGCTCTTTTTGGGTCTAATTTTAATAACCACTGTTTGTCATTAGAGGAAAGTTTCTTGTTCACAAGGTGTGACATGTCCAGGGATCTCAGACACCCCTGGTTGATGCATTTAAAGTGTTCACAAGGTTGGCTATGACATGTAAGAGACAATATAATATGACAGGCTTTATTTTTTAAGTCCCAAGACCACATGATAATGATGGTCACATTGCATTTAGACAGCTTCCATTGATGAGATGTATTATTATAGAGGAAAAGTTATTAAAAGGGGTTATTTTTTTTTCAATTTATAAAAAAATAAATTTTAAATTAATATCTAAATATGAGTAAGTTTAAGGAATTATGACTTCTAATGATAAATTAAAGTTGAAAAAATTACACAATTTTGATTTTTTTCTTAATTTTAATGTGAAGCCATAAATTGATTTATGATTTCAAAGTCTTTTAATTTTTTTTAAAAATATTTATTTGAAGTCATACATCAATTTATGACTTCAAAATATTTAAAATTAATTATTAATGATTGTAAATTAGTTTTAATTTTTTATTTGATAATTAATTTTAATAAAATTATTTTAATATTAATAAAAAAATATAGTAATAAAAATAGTTGTTAAAATAAAAACAACATAATACATTAATATAAAATGAATAATACAATTAA
>PYAF01004587.1:39091-50279 GCA_007407185.1 Glycine tomentella
AATATACATAAATATAAAAAAATATTAAATAAAAAAATATACATAAATATAAAATATTAAATAAAATTATTAATTTAAATTAATTTAAATTCATTAAAAATTAATTTATAATTTTGAAGTAGTGATTTATGACTTTAAATAAATATATTAAAAAAATCAAACAATTTAAAAAAAATCGTTAACTTTTTTACAACTTGAATAAAATAAAATAAAATCATATAATTATTAATGACTTCATCGTCAATTTATCTTATGATTTATTCTTATTTAAATATTAATTAAAAATTTATCCCTATTTAATAAAAAAATTAAAAATTACCCCTTTTAATAACTTTCCCTTATCGTAACACTTTCTTTGTGTGGGTGTGTTCAACTGTTCCTGAATTGGGTTCAAAAAATTTATATAATGCATCCATTTCATTGAGCCTCGAGCAATGTAGTTACTTTGCATGAACAGTTGATTTACCATTCAGGCAAATTACGCTTTTACACGTTAATGATATTTACATAACATTAGCTTTCTTTGAAAGCAATAATATTTTGAGGTTTCCGTGTCAAAGTGCACAGCTTCCTTGTGCGCAGACATGTTTCATCGTGAAGATTGAATGAAGAGCAAGGCATGCGCATGGAAAAGGCATTTGCTCCTAGTCTTCCTCTTTAATTTGTTTTTTCTTTTTAATAAAACACAGGTATCGTCTAAAAACAATGTTTTTAAAGTTAAATAAAACTATTATAAATAATAAAATTCTATTTAGATTACTTAATTTAATTGTATTTACAAAATTCAAATTTAAAATCTCTAATTAAAATAGAATAGCTCATGTTAGTTTTTTTTTCTTTTTTTATTGGCAATCCTTAGTGTTAGTTGATTCATACGTTAATTGATTCTTTAAACAATAAACAATTTGAAAAAACTCTAGAAAAGTTTATACTCTCTTTCATACATCATTTTGGCACATTAACTCTTTTTTATTCAGAAAGAACACAAGCATTTTTTTTTGGGTGGATCAAGCTTATATGAAACACACAAATAGTCAACTAAAAAATTTAACTCGGACAAATAAAAATATTAGAAACTGTTGTGACGTGAAATCATATATACTCAAAAAATATTCCATCGAATGACATAGTAAAAGTATACAATTGTGCCGTTTTCATGGAGCATATTTCCAGTGTTTTATTAACGCGTAATTTTATTTAAAATACGAACATATTTCAGCCCACCATATAATATTTATCAGTTAATTATCTTGTTAAGTATTTATAAATAAAAAATTAAGAGTCAAAATGCAATTTTTTCAACTTTCAATCACTAGAATAAATATTCTGCAAAAAAATCTTCTTGATACTAATAGGTTCCAACAAAATTAATAGATGATTGGATTTCTTAAACAACCAAATTAGTATGATTAAAATAAAACAACAAAATCCTTATAGAAAATTAATAAATTTATGTTGAGATACCAAAATACATAGATTTTAAGAAAATCTTAATTAGTTTATCTTATTATATGCTAATAAATCAGTTACCTTATTAATATTTTTCACATATTTAAATATATATATATATATATATATATATATACAAATTTTTCGTCGTAATTAATGGTGGATCACATTCCACCACATTCCTAACCTTTTTCATGACTGTGTTTGTCTACCAAATCTGAACCAGTCTTTAGCTAAACCTAGTCGGTTGTTCCCTAGAAAGATAGCAAGCCCAAAGCTTTAAGAGGATCAAATATTTGTCAGAAGTAACCACTCATTACTTTGTATAAAAGTTTGAAGCTTTGGTGACAAGCCTCTTAGTTAGTATCTCATGGTTTAAGTATGACAGAATAGTCTATAGTTTGAGAGCGAATTAATTTCAATTATAAAGCACTTCATAAATATCTCATGTTTACTATAGAATTATATCCATGAAATATTGATTAGATAATTACTAAATTTTTATTGATTTTTATAAAATTACTAATAAATAAATAAAAATTTAAAACTTAATGTGAGAACTGTTCTCACTTTATTTTAGGTTAATCTTGAAATTAACAAATACACAATTGTTGAACTCGACTACGGATTCGTACTTCAACCTTATATTTTAGAGGAGTCAATAAATCCTTAATAAAATGTTTTTTTTCGGTAAAATGACTACAAACAAAATATGAAAGGACATTTACGGTGTTTTATGTTTTAATTTCATGTATTATCTGGCTTTTGATGGATTAGTCCGAAAATGGATGCCAGTATTTGATCAATCAGTCATAGGAAATATCCTAGATTTAAAAAGTAAAAAATAAAATAAACTTGTGTGTTATGTTTTCCGAAAATAATCTATCCTAATTTTCAAGATTACATTTCATATATTTGTTATTATTTATCAGTTTTTTTATTTTATTTTCCGCATATAAATTTTTTCTTTCAAAAATCAAAGAAATTATATAAAAATCATGTAAAACATTAGTCAATGGCATTAACTTGAACCATAATTTACAGAAATATGAATATAATTAACAGCAAACAAAATTAACGAGTTCATGTATCTCAAAAATGACCGAAATTAATTATATATTAATTAAATTTCAAAATATATACACAATCTACATGTAGGTTTTTTTAAGGTAAGATAGGATCATATTTAATCTAAAGTCTATTAAAAGAATATGTCAACTCAAAAAATCAAAAAATTGTCATTCTTCTTCTCAGTGGGAACATGACTCAATTCATCAACCTTCCCTATATTGTTACTATTCTCACCATTATTTGTTGGAAAAAACACTTTGTCCACGAACACTTCCACGTCGCTTTTGCTTAACACCACTTTGTTCTCAACCTCATTTTTGGGAATATAAGGTGGCCTCGCAATGCACAACACCATGTCCCACTTAACCCCCTCGAAGAAATTATGGCCTTTGATCTCATCAACCCCGATCCGACGGTCAGGATCTTTCTGTAGCAATTTCCCAATCAAATCTCGTAACGTTGTCTTCTCCCCTGTTAGCTCTGGCTCCTTCGTTAAGATGTGATAAAATGTTTCCTTCCTATTGGCACCCTTAAACGGTGTCGTTCCGTACAACATCTCGTATAGAACGATGCCGTATGACCACCAGTCAATGCTGAAGTCATGACCTTTCCCCGAAACTATTTCGGGTGCCACGTACTCTTCTGTTCCTACGAAGGAGTTTGATTTTTCAACTGAGTCGGACTCGTTGCGGCGCGCTGAGTTGATGTTGTTGGGTGAGGGCTCCGAATCTGAGTCGCAGGGTGAGATTCCCGAGTTGCAGAAACTATAGATTCGTGTTAATCGGTGCCTCCTTGTGTGGTTTTTCTCCGAGTTAGGACTCGAGAACGAGTTGTGACTCAATGAGTAAGAGAATTTAGGGTTTAGCTTTTTGGAGAGGTCAAAATCGACCAGCATTATGTGACCGTTTTCTTGAATCATCACATTGTCTGGCTTCAAATCTCTGTACACGATTCCCAAATTGTGCAAATACTCCAATGCAAGAACCAATTCCACAGCATAAAACCTTCACACAAAAAAAACACAAAGAAAAAAAAAATCAGATTCTTCGCTTATTTTTGTGCTTTGTTTGGTTGGTACCGAAATAAAAGAAAATAAACACTTTTGTTTTGTTTCGCTATTTTAGTAACGTCAATGGTAATTTGTAAGATCTTAACATAAAAAGCATAAAATTTCGGTACTTTTTTTTAAGCCAAGCTTTCACACTGAACAAACAGAAAAAAAAATAAAAAATAAAAAATAAAAAAGGGAAGAAAGAAAGAAAGGTTTATTGGACAGTTCGAATAGGACAAGTAATCAGAATCGGTCATGTTTGGACGTTGCCAAGAAAATAAATGAAAATTACTTATATAAGTATATAACCATTTCCATGAAGTCATTTTATCAGCGGAACAAAATTGAAGATCTTTTTTATCTCCCCAAACTTTCTGCCAGAAAAACCATAGGAAATTAATTGTTGCTAAGAAAAAGAAAGAAATTTACGTGTTTTCCTCCAATTTCCCTCTGGAGTTTAATCGTAAGGCAAAAATTAGAGTAGAACACCAATTTCACTGTTGAATTATTACCTTTTTCTCTTGAATCGGTTTTAAAGTAGAATAAAAATAGTTTAAGTAGATCTAAAAATATTAAAATGTATTTTTTTTTGTTTGCTATTAAATACTATAAATATTAAAGAAATTATTATAAATTTTAAAATATAATTTTAAAATCTACTATAATTCATTAATTTAAGGATTAAACCAATACATATTCAATATTTTACAAATTTGTTTAATGAGTTTATTTCTTTTTATGTCAATTAGAAGAAAAAGTAATAACTTGAAGAGAAATTAATAATTTATTTTAAAAAATTAATTTCTATACATCATCAACAAAAAAATTACACTAATTAAAAATATTATAGATCTCAATTTTATTAATTATTATAAAAAAATATTCATTCTATTCACGTAAAACAGATTCCAATTAAAAATTGTCCTTTCATTCTCCACATAAAGTGACAGAACAAACAAACTTCAAAAAAATAAATCATTTTCCTAAACTTAATTCTGGCTAACCTAAAAGTAAGAAGGAATGGGAGAAAACCATATTCAGAAACAAACAAAATTTCAGAATTCGCAAATTCTCACTTTCCCAATCAAACAGTGTGAAAAAGAAACAAGAGAGAGAGAATATTTGAAAATACCTAATGGTGTCATCGGAGAACGTTTTCTCAGTCTGTTTCTTCCTTAGCGAATGGAGCGTGCCACCGTGACAGTAATCAATGGCGAACCCAACAACCCTATCGGTTTCGAAAACCCCTCTTAACCTAGGCAGAAGCGGATGATCGAAACGACGCAGCACTTGCTCTTCAAACGACACCCTCGTGTACTCCTCCGCGTCGTTTGACTTCGCCTTCTTTTG
Organism: Glycine tomentella; assembly: GCA_007407185.1. Classification (NCBI taxonomy): domain Eukaryota; kingdom Viridiplantae; phylum Streptophyta; class Magnoliopsida; order Fabales; family Fabaceae; genus Glycine; species Glycine tomentella. The sequence goes on from PYAF01004587.1 coordinate 44,013, forward strand.
AATGATCAGCGCCTTCGATATCACTTTCAGCGCCACGCACTCTTCCGAAGACCGGTCACCGGTCCTAGCGAGGAATACAACACCCTTGGCGCCGCGCCCCACGGCGGAGACGACTCTCAGGTTTTCCAAATCGAGTGGCTTTGCGTTGTCGTTTTGGCGGCTTCCGCCGTCGTTCATCGTGCGGGCTACCGGGTATTTTTTGTAAGAAAAAAGAGTTGAGGTTTGAAGATTTTGTGTTACGTTGAGAGGCTATATAGGTAGGGTTTGCGCGTGAATGGTGGGTGGATAGTTAGATACTTTTCTTTCTTTTTTTTTTCCTTGCTGCACAAGAATTTCATGTGAGTGACTGGTTCTTTATTTTATATGGGGTTGAATTGAAGTAACGTGGTGTTTTGACACGTGAAAAAACGACGTCATTGTTGACGTGTTTTTTGTGAAGAAAAGAGCGAAAGTGCGGGAACGTGACTAAAACGCGTGTATTTCTAGATGCTGGAGTGTAGTGTGCGGCACCTATGTATATTCGATTAGTTTCTCACACATTAAAAATAAATAAATTTTACTATATTTTTTTGGAAAATAATTTAGTAATTATTTATTAGATATTTAAAAGAAGGAGCTATTATATTGCGTTACTCTCCCAAATTTAGGTCAATTTTACATTTATTCTTGAAATTTAAAAATATTTTTTATATCAGAGATTAAAAAAATCACAAAATAGAAAGCAAAAAAATTCTTGATTAAGAGAACATAAAAATCATTTTAAAATTTGAGAGACAAAAAATAAATTTGACCTTTTTTTGGATAAAAAACAAACTTGACCTAGATATTGAAGCACATGTTTATTTATAATTATAGATGTTATTTTTCTTATTTGTTCTTTCTGTGTATTGAATGATTATTTCAAATTATCTTCATTACGATGGATCAGAGAGTTCGGAGTCCTATCCAATTGAATAGAAAGTATTGAATCCACATCCATAGTTTTAATTATGACAAATCATTAACTATGCAAATTGTAAAGATGATGGTCTTATGTGATGACTAAACTTATTAAGAAGCAAATATGTACATGCATTATGAGGTGCTTAGAACAATGTTTAGAAAGTTTGTCTCGGATTGACTGTCAAGAGTGAAAAACTCCAAAGATCCCTTGAAAATCATGTGCATTATGAAGAATGCTTCTTCTCAGTACTTGATTTTGATAAAGTACAACACAACAAGGTTTTACATAGAAGATAAATCAAAGGCTACAATTAGAACATCTAGCATCATAATGAAGTTGCATAAGTGTTTACCTCAGAATGATGAAGGCCTTGATTCTGAATACTGAACTTTAGAATAGAGTTCAAAATGGTTTAGAATGCACCTCAAAGACAACATTATGTCTTCCATGAAAATGATAGGAATACTTCTAAACAACCAAGAAGGGGGGTGAATTGGTTGAACCTTGGTAATTTAAAATTTTCAAATCAGAGTTTTTCCACAGGATCTTTATCACTTTAAAATTGTTTCCAAATCAACCAATCTTATATTCAATCAAATTCCTCAATCAAGAAAACCAATAGACAATTAAAATCTTTTATGTGCAAGTAAATTGACTCAAACACCAAAGCAATAAGAGATGATGAGAAGAGAATAAAGATCAACCACAATTTTATACTGGTTCACTTCAAACACTATGAAGCTACATCCAGTTCTTCCACTCAACACTAGAATGGAGTTCCACTATTGCAAATAATATTCTTACAAGATATTACAAGCCTCTCATTATCAACCCTAGATAAAGTTCAGAGATCTAAAACACTATTAGATCCTTAGAGACCAAACCCCACTAAGAACACTACTCAACAACCTCTAGAGAAACCCTATCTCTAGTTATCATGCAAGAAACTCATTTACAAATAGCAAATCTTTACAGAAATTGAATAACTGTGTTACAACAACAAAGATTAAGGAAAGAAGTCACCTGATGATCCAATGAATGATGCACATATGAATGACTAATCAGGTTGTATGTTGAAACAGAATCAAAACATTACTTCCTTAAAACTTTGTAAAGAATCTTCTTGCTTTTTCTTCAATTTAACACCTCATGAAAATATTGTAAAAGCAAGAACTTTATGAACCCAAAGAATCACTAAAAAGTGTTTGAATAGCCTTTGAATGCTTAGTAATACGAATTGGTCAAGTTAGAAAAACAGTTGAGCCAAAGGTCTATTTATAACAAACATTTATAACCATTGGTAATCGATTAAATACGCTCCTATAATCGATTATTTTACTCATATAATCGATTAAATCAAGCTTGTAATCGATTAATGTGTTCATAAGAATTCTGGGTTTAGTTTTCAATCAAAATAATCGATTATTACGATGAGTAATCGATTACACCAGAAAGATGTCCAATAAAGAAAGCACTGTGTAATCGATTACTTCCTTTGGTAATCGATTATACCAGGAAGGTATATAAAACCAGTTTTAACTATGTAATAGATTACAAACATTGGTAATCGATTAAAACAGAAAATCATGTAAGCATAGCATAATGATGTAATCGATTACTATTTTTGGTAATCGATTAAGACAAAAAGATGATTTCTGATTTTAGCTGATGTAATCGATTACAGTTCAATGGTAATCGATTACAATGTTCATCAAGGCATTCTAAAAAGTGAATCAAGTGAAAATAATCGATTAACCCGACAAGTAATCGATTACATTGTTCATGAAAGGTTTTCCAGAAAATACTAAGATAAAAATAATTGATTGTTTTGTTGAAATAATTGATTATAACAGAAAGAAACTTATTTTTCCAAAACCTTATGATTTGTTTTAAAAACTTATGCAATTTTGTCAAGGCCTTATGAACTCTTCCTCATAACAACATGGATTCAATAAATGATATGAATGCAATGTATTTGGATCACCAGAAATGCTTTCTTCCTTTTACATTCAATCACAAATTAATCTTCAAGGCTTTATGGCATGTTGAAAGTTCAAAACCTTCCTTCTTGAATCAATTCATCCTTTGTGCTTCAAATGGCTCCCCCTCAATTCAACAATCTCCCCCTTTTTGGCTTTAAACATGCCAAATTTTGAATTGAATAGCATTGAGTCTTATGATTAATTTGAAGAAGCATCAAAGTCTTTATTTAAGCCTTTCATACCTGAAAATCAATCAATATCTTTCCAAGAACAAGTGTTAAAAGCTTCTGTGATTGACTTACATTCATTCACATGATATATCAATATAAAGCAATCAGTTTTACCAATTATCTCCCCCTAAATTTCTCAAATTATGCAGACCAAATTTTTACATAAAAGTTGTCACAAAAACAGGGGCAAACAGAGGTGTATACAGAGCACGTGTAAATTCAATTTTTTTCTCCCCCTATTTGGCTTTTTAAAGTCAAAAAATGCAAGGCACAGCGGATTAATATAAACTGATCAATAATATTGCATTAATTCATGAGAAACATGGTACATATCATAGCTTTAAAAGAAAATTAAAACAGAGTATGAAAATAAACAAATAACTAAGACTCTAAAAGTCTTCTAAATCATCCATCCTAAGGGTGGTTTCAATGTCGTCCAGCCTAGCATTGATTTCCCTGAGGGAGCCCTGAGTTTCTGCTCTAAACTCATGATGTATTTAAAGAAGTCCATCCATCTTGGCTAGTATGAGAGATTCAAATTGAGAGTGAAGGGGCTGTTGAGGTTGATCACCTTCACTTGCAGAATCAGCCAAAGGATCTTCACTTTCAGCAACAAAGGGTTCCTGTTGCTGAGGCACTTGTTGAGGCTGTCCACCCATCACCCAGCCATCAGGGGTCTTGTGTAGTCCAAGCTTGGACAAATGCTTCTCCTGAATAAGGCTGTTGGATGAATTAGTGTTGTCCACCACTTCATTAGAGACATCAATCCCAAAGTGATCAATGAATCTAGAGATAAGAACAGGATATGGGAAAGGATAGTTGACAAGTCTCTTGGCTTTCATCATAGTTTCTTGAAAAATAAGCACCTAGTTCATATGAATGGAATTTGTGAGACCATACATTAATTGTAGGTCCTCATCTGTAGCTTGGGCATGGTTAGTTGCCCTTGGAGTTAAAATATAGGTAATGAGATAGTGGAGGAGTCTGTTTTCTAGTGCCATAGGACCAGTGTTTAATCTATTCCTAATGGGTTGGTTTGGGTTAGTGAGGGATTCTCTATAGGTTTCCACTTTGCTGTAGCCCCCTGGTGTTTCCTCAAATTTCCTCTCCCCACCATTTACTACCCCAGCAATTGTCTCCCATAACTCAAGGGATCCATTTCAACCCCTTTGACAGTTGATTTAAAATGTTGACCATCCATGGAGCCTTTTCCACAAGTATAAAAGACTTTTATAAGATCAGGGTAGTAAATACCCTTCATTTCCATAAACTTCCTAAGACCTTGGGTTTCTAAGAGTGTAGGAAAGACAAATCCTTCCTTGATAAACCAGTCAAGGCTTATATATTTGGGTGAGCTTATGGGTTTAGTGGCATTATATTGCAGATATTGCATTTTATCAGATTCTTTGGTAAACCAAAGACTAAGGCGGTCAGGTTGGGGTTGGGGTTGAGCACTAGAGGACTCTCCTACCTTACGTTTCCCAGTCCTAACTCTCTTAGGTGCAGACATATTGAATATTACTGAGAATAGCAGAGAACAAGAAACAAAGAAGAAAGTTTCAAGAGAGAATAGAACTTTTGGTGCAAGGGAGAGATGAATCACAAAGCCACTATATATAGGCAAGGATTAACCACTTAAACGTTCAGATTTTTCAAAATTATAGCTGTTATAAGCAGTTAATACGTATTAATGATGATTAGATACAGTTTTGATTGGATTGGACAGTTACAGATACCCAGAAAAACTGTCAGAAATCACATAACAGCATGAATAATCGATTAAAATTAAGGTGTAATCGATTATTTTATACATAACAAGAACAAAAATACACACAGGTAATCGATTATCCCGTAATGTAATCGATTATTCCAGAAGGACAATTACTTCCAATCAATGAAGGTAATCGATTACAAGGTTTCAGTAATCGATTATTCCAGTGAGACATGCAATTATTTAGAAAATTTTCACCAATGTAATCGATTATTCCGATGTGTAATCGATTATTCCAGAAACATCTGAAGTCTAACAATGTGAAGAATAATCGATTACTATATATGTGTAATCGATTACATATGCACAATATTCATATTGAATGTGATTTTTAATGTTTTTAATCGATTAACCCGTGTTGTAATCGATTATTGCAGCATGTTTAGCAGATACAGAGCACTTAGAAGCTTTTAATGCAAGTTTTTAATCAATCATACACTTGTGACCTTTTTGGCTTTGATTCAATACACAAAACACATATAAAACAAGCTAGTTTATATTACTTTCATCTAGAATACCTAGCATCTTAATGTATAAAATCTATCCCTTGATAATGGTTTTGTGAATATATCAGTAAGTTGGTTATGGGTGTCAATGATTTCTACCTTTATGTTACCTTTTTGAACCTGATCTCTGAGGAAATGATGTCTAATCTCAATATGTTTTGTCCTTGAATGCATTATTGGATTCTTTGAAATGTTTATAGAACTTGTATTGTCACATAACAGAGGAATTTCATTAAGCTCAACTCCATAGCCTTGCATTTGTTGTTTTAGCCACAAGCTTTGTGCACAACAACTTCCAACTGAGATGTATTCAGCTTCAGCAGTAGATAATGCAACATATGATTGTTTCTTGCAATGCCATGAGATTAATGAACTTCCTAGAAGATGACAAGTGTCACTTGTGCTTTTTCTATCTAATTTGCAACCTACAAAATCAGAATCAGAATATCCAACAATATTGATAGAAGCACCTTTAGGATACCAAAGACCAACTCTAGATGTAGCTTTGAGATATTTGAGGATCCTTTTCACAGCAGTAAGATGAGACTCTTTAGGATTTGCTTGATATCTTGCACATAAGCAAACACTAAGCATTATATTAGGTCTACTTGCTGTGAGATAGAGCAAAGATCCAACCATTCCTCTGTACTTAGACTCATCAACCTTCTTTCCACTTTCATCTGAATCAAGATATGTTGATGTAGCCATGGGAGTTGCAGCATCCTTGCTTTTCTCCATCTCAAATTTCTTGATGATTTCAAGACAATATTTGGATTGGTTGAGAAAGGTTTCATTCTTCATTTGCTTTATTTGAAGTCCTAGGAAGAATGTTAGT
>PYAF01004587.1:67679-82579 GCA_007407185.1 Glycine tomentella
TGTAGTAAAGGATTATTAATTCTATGAATCGTGGTGAGGGAAAGTCGCGGTTGTTATAAATAAATTACACCAGACTTGCAAGCAAGGGGAAAATGAATTTTCGTGAAAAATTGATAACTAATTTGATTCTAATATAAAGCAAACACAATATTTGATCTAAAATAAACCAAAGCACGAGAGGGTAAAGAGAGGCGTTACAGGCCACACCGTCTCAGACTCGTCTTCATCGAGCTCTGGCCACGCCATTCAGTCTCGGACTCAGACTCATCTTCCTCGAATCCTCGCACAACACTAAAGCTCCAGACTCCAGACTCTAGCGTTTACTTCGTCGTGCCGGAAGTCACTCCGTCCAAGCCAAGCCTCCAAGGTTAGAACCCAGAACTTTAAGATAGTAGTGCTTACTGCTACTGATTCAGTAGTCGAGTGCTAAGGCTGTGTTTGATTTCTTTCCTAGAAATTGTGTTGAACGTGCCCTGCAGCTTTGATTTTTGTAAGATAATGATTTTTGTAAGGCTGTGTTTGATTTTTTTGTAAGGATGTGTTTGATTTTTGTAAGAACGTGCCAAATTGGAGGAAGTGTATGCAATCGCTGCCCTATACATTGATCCTAACCGTGAATTTTTTAATTTTTGTAAGAACCGTGAATTTTTGAACACCTACCATGTTAGTGATGTAGGATACAGTTTGATGAGTGTCTTGGTAAAGCCCAAATATGAAGTATTTGGATGGATACTGATCAATTTAATGCTGCCACCTAAATCTGTTTCTGTCTGGAAAATCCTTTGATGGAAAGTGCAACAAGGTTTTAAAAATCAGTCCATAACCGCGATTTCAGCCAACATCAAGGATCTTTGGCTCTATGTGTGATCATAATTGCAGTTGCATCATTTACATTTATCTGTAATTTCTCACAATGTTAAGAACCATGATGAAATTGCAACCGTGATTGGAATTTAAAATCTTAAGTGCAAGTTAAGAGTTTTCTTTCATATTATTCCTAATCAATGTGTGTGTATCATCCCATGTGCAGTTCTCATTACTAGATACCACCTTTGTTTGGTACTTTGGTTAATGGTGTTCACAGTTCACCTGTGTTTACTATAAGATCAAAAGCAGCTCGTGGGGTACTTTGCTATGCTATATTAATAAATAAAATTTCTTGCTTTACTTTGTTGATTACTATAAACTTTTGCTTGATTTACTAGTTTCTTTCGTCGCTTCCCATTTGGTGGAAAGAAAGTATGTATTGGGATAACCTTAAATTAATTCATCTTTCAAAACATATGTTGAACCTAAACTTATTTTATTTAGCTTATGTTTGTGATACTTGGTACTTGTTTGTGTGAACTTGGATAATGATGTTTTTTTTAACATTTTGGTATCTAATTATCTATGACTCTATGTTATGGAATGATATTAATTTGTGATTTTTTTAAAGACATTGTCATGCAGATCAGCCGGTTCAACCACTAACCAGGTCATGCCGGTCAATAAGTGACCCACCAGTTCGACTACTAATCGAGTCATACGGGTCAACTAGTGACCCACTGATCCGACCATTGACCCAGTGACCCAATACCCTGACTGGGTCAATCACCGGTTTGATTTTTAAAAATGATTACATTAATATCAATACTATATAATTGACAAATTAACATTGACTTTAACACATTATATCTAACTAGGGATGATGTCATTCCCAAAATAATGATAAACTTCACGTTGATAGGAAGTAATTTAAAACAAACTTATTCTTTGAATAAAATGGTGCAAATAAAGTTATTCAAACACTTGTGATGGTTGGAGCTGTACGTTTATCTCAAGCTCAACTTGTTCTACCTACGAGTGACTTTTGACATGAGCAATATGCTCAGTCCTTGCACATTCATTTAATAATTAATAAAAAATGGCCTTTCTCACTGTTACTTTAAGGCAAAAATTAATGTAATATTTAATAAAAGATAAAACAAAATAAATGTAATATTTAATAAATGTAATTTTTTCTGGAACCATTAAAATAAAAGATAACACAAATTAAATTAAAATGTTATATTTAAACTTGTACTCCTTGTTTCAAGCAAGACCAAGTACTGAGTCAATGTCATATTCTAAGCATCTTACGAATGGAATCAAGGGAACACTTCATCACTTACGCTTGATACCACTTAGCTCCCACCTTGAAACATGGGACGATTAATGTATAAGTTCAAAGAATATTGTTGTTGATTTTCCACCTTATAATCCCCTTTTATTTTCTGCAAAAAAGGATGGACCCAAGACCACGAGATGTGGGCCGGGTAAAACATTAGATTAGTCTTTGAGGTGATAAGTATGCCCAAGTTTAATTTAGATATAATATTCTCTACTGCCTTAATGTAGTTAAAATTAAAACAAAATCAGATAGTACATATTGGGGCTATATGTATATTAAAAAAAAAAATCAAATAAGGACGGCACAAGTAAGTTAATTAAATTCTCATAGGTTAACAGTTAACCTCAAAATGTGGAGCGATGACACAAGCATTTAGGTTAAGTCTACTTGTCTTAAGCATTTAAACATACTTGTATGTATAGAATTAATTTATTAAGTTTTCTCAAATTAAAAATGGGACAATCATTACCTACCCTAGCAGATTCTAGCACTACGCTAAAAAGGTAAAATAACTAAATGCTAGTGCCAATGAATATTTCGTGGGAGAATAAATCCTAGGGCGAAAGTTTCTGTCCGATAGTCTTGAAAGTTCACTCACTCACAACTCATTTTCATTTAGGACACTTGGCTTATCAATAGGCCTTGCTCCTCCTCTGGTTATTCTAGACTCAATCCATACATACTTTTCATGTTACAGCCATTGAGCATTGAGGTTTAGTCCTTCAATTTTAAAGACTCCACGGTCTCTAGTACATGGCTTCCTATTTGATCATGAAATTACAGAGTATAGAAGTTTACCTAGTGAAGGCATATTTATTTGAAACAAGGCATATTTATTATTTGGCCAATCATACATAATATTCGTGCCAAATAAGTTAACTGAACATCACAAATACTAACAGGCATATTAAATATACATTTACCAGATAATTATGAGTTTACCTAGATTCAATAATAGATACGAGAGAGTATAGAAGTTTGAGGACGTTGGATGAGTTCAACTGTGCAATTGACTTTCTAATAACCTGCAAAAGTTACATCATGCATCACATATAAGAAACTGAGCAAGCGGACAATTTCCATTCAAATATAATGAAGTTCAATAGAAATAGGAGAGAAGGAGAACCTTTTCATCTTGCCTATACAAGCAATCTAGCATCAACATTTAATGCTTGCTTAAGCAAAACAGGTATATCACAGGCTAACCAAATGCATAATAATTAACCTAAATCAAAGCCATAGACTCCATTAGTTCAGTAATTCAACAATAATCAAATCCATTCTACAGAACTTAAGGAAACAGAACAAGCACAATAAGAAAAAAAAAAAAAACATAATGTCATCATTTAGCCACCATGAAATAAGCAACCCATACTGCTTGGCTTGTTAGTGACCAGATAATTTGCCTCCTAATCTTTTAAACACGTTTTGAATTCGACATTGATCATACAAAACGAAGATTTCAAAATATAGAACAAAAAAATCAATTTGAAGAATCAAACTATAAAACATAATGTTAGCAGAACACAATGAAAAAGCATCCTACTACCAATCATGAACAATCACAAGTAACCTTCTAATTCTGGAAATAACGGTACACATTGAGCCATTACCACAGAGTTTGGCAGAGTACAACCATAAAAGGAATTTAAGAACATATACCTGCCTCAAAAGCATAGTCACTTGTCATGGGATCCTTCACTACAGATACTGTGAGGCTAGCTCTGGTTGTGGCATTACCGCAGACATATGGAGAAACAGCTGTTGCTGCTTGTAGCAACTGTCTCTTACCTAGACCAGGATCACCTATAAAACCGAAATTGCAATACTAGTAGTTTGTCATCTCATCTCCATAACTTGCCTCTGTTATGCCAGCTTAAACTGGAGTAAACATTTTTGACATAAATAAATCCACTTCTAAGTAAAAAAAATAGTAACTTGTAAGCAGAAAAAGTTGAAATCTCAATCTCTCTCACACCCTCCCCCACATGACAGATTCCAAACCAAATAATAAAGAAAGAGCATAACATGACTTTGAATGATATTTGCACCACCAAATAAAACTTAAAGCATGATCATAAAATTAAGGTCTTTTGTGAGGGAGGTGCTGATGCATACCTTTTTTTTTTTTTTTTTTTTTTTTTTTTTTTTTTTTTTTTTTTTTTTTTTTTTTTTTTTTTTTTTTTTTTTTTTTTTTTTTTTTTTTTTTTTTTTTTCTCTAGGTCTTGTTATAACTTAATTGAATAAGTTATTACTTATTAGGCCCCTGATTTTAGGTTAATTACTTAAATTGCTATAAGCTGTAGCCCATGAGTCCTATTGAATTTTTTTGGTTCATTAATAACTTTATTGTATCTATGACCAGGATCTAATTATAAATTTATAAGTTTCAAATTGACAGATATTCTGGGTCTAAAGCTGTAGATGTTAAAATTATATTGATTTGTTAAATCAAGAGAACATGTTTGTAGAGTATTAAGAGGACCATGCCCAAATCTACTGATTTCCGTGGTGATCGGTGGGTCATCCGGATGATCTCTACACTCAGGGAACTCCATATGATGGCATTTCTTCTTTGCTTGGTAGCTGCAAAGTAAAAGCATACCTTAATATCTGTGAACCAATCCAGTAGTTTAACCGAGAATATCAAAATGCCATCATTTGAATTGCTTTTAACATTTTGAAAATAAATTATTAAATGTCAAAGGGCATTTTCTGAAATAAATCCACCACCAATAAATTGTAAGATGAAACATCATTTTCGGACAAAATACAATCAAATGAGAAATTAAAAAGGCTACTTACAGAATCCCCTAAATTGAAAGCTGAGGATTCTATTTGTCAATTACGTCAACACTGAGGGAGGTTTGTATATGTTTCCTTTATTAAATAATAAATGTTTAAAAGAAAATTGATTGCCACTATACCTGTGTACATCCACAGACCACACAAGTTTACTTTTATGAAAAAGTTCAGGGAACAGCCCTCGCATTGATGCTTCATTGAGCACTCTAGCAGCCCTTTCTCTCTGGAACATCCACCAAAGAGCTTCTAACAGTGCATTGTAGAACCTCATTCCCAATCCACACCCTTCAGAATTGAGTTTGTCAAAGACATAGTCCACAATCTGCCAATTAGACTCATCATCAAAATCTCCGTTGATCATTTGTCCAATTACTTGATGAATATCCGACACCCTCATCGTGATCGTCTCATCAATCAAATTATAGGCATCATTTAACCTGAAACCAACAAATAAGGGAGGTAAGCTGAAATAGAAGTAAAATGCAATTAATAGGTGATAAAGTCAAATCAAAGGTTCAGAGTATGGCCTTTACTTGACACAAGAATGAGATAGCAATTTGAAAAAATAAATAAATAAATAAGATTTTTCCCCAAAATGGAATGTTTTAAATTATAGGGATTGAAAGGAAAAGTTGTTGCAAGTTTGCAATTATAGGGACCAAAAGGATAATTAAACCTTAATTTTATTTACTTATTTATTTATTTTGGTTACAAAGATATGACTTCATAAATCTCTCCAGAGACTTCATCTTTATTACTAGAATCATACCTACCACTGCCGTCTTGAGCATATTCAGATCCAACAAACTATTTTCCAGTAGAATTTTCTTTATCATATACCAAGTTCCCTAATACTACATTTCCAGTTCCTGCCACACAGTTGAATCACTTTCGATTTAATATAAGCATATGTAGTATCCAAAGAAAAGAGATTCATGAAATTCTATAACACCAGATGATGATAGAAGATGAGTGATAAAAACGAAATTTGGTACTACATATGTCATCAGAGATCCCCCCCAAGGCTTGTTCAAGAAGTTGGCCTGTAAAGTAGCACAACACAAGGTAGTTATCAGGGCCCGTCCTGAAAATTCTTTGGTCCAGGATGAAGTGAAAAAAATGGGCTCCTAACGCACAACTTTTTTGAAATACAAATAATATTAAAACTAAAGGATGAAAAAAATGGGCACTTAACACACAAATTTTTTGAAATGCAAATAATATTAAAACTAAGGAATGAAAAAAATGGGACCCTAAAAAACAAAATGGGCACCTAATGTAGGTTTTGTTTTATTTTATTTTTTATTTTTTTTACTAAAGCTATCGGTGCAAAAAATCTCGGGCCCTGGGCGGACGCCCCGCTCGTCCTACCCCAGGGCCGGCCCGGGTAGTTATCCAATCATATGTTATTGCAACAAAACCAAGAAAAAGACACACACAAAGAGGGGAAGAGAGTGTAAGTTGACTTAGAAAGTACCTGGAGACCAAAGTAGTTAATGAAGCCATGCCTTCCTAAGGCATCTGCGGATGCTTTTATTACATCTTCAGAATCTGCAACAATACCTCTGAGAAAATATGTCATTGCTATGGATACAAATATAAAGCTATAGTTACGTCAACAATTAAATAACCCTAACCGCAAGGGATACTAGTTTCACATAGGAAAATTGGATTTCATGCAAAGATAAAGTCCTCATCGCAATGTGATTGTAATTCTAGTTCCCAAGAGCTGGCCAAGACAAAGTCCTTCCTTAACTTATTTTTACAATAGTACATTTATAGTTGTCATTCCCCAAAAAACTGAATAACTAATAACTAAGAATGTCAACCATTCAAAATTTAATCACACTACCAGAAATCACCCAATTTAATATCTATTCAGAGAACAAATGTAATAAAATCATCCATGTGAGGCAGAAACAATGACAAAGTTGAAAGGCAAGGCACCAATATTTTTCGTGGGTGAGACAATGTTCATAATGTAACACAAGGTCTAAAATTTTGTCAATAACCAACAAATAAAACTTAAGCGTTTGTCAAAGGTGACATGCTCTACAATTCAGAATCATGACTTCTTTTAACTTCCCAAAAAAAAAAATGCTGCCCATTGCTTGCGAATTTTTGTTATTTGTTCAATGTCCAATGGTGTTCCATCACGAAACCACTGCAATATAAATATTGATCAAAATCAATTCAGTTTAATGTAATTGACAAATATATATTCATAATAATTGAAGGATTTTTAAGGGGTTACTGTAATTATACCGTGCTCCAGTCATTCGTCAAACCCTCGGTTACTATGTCCCACATCCAATACATTACATAATACCCACACTCATATCCTCCGGGTTGAACATGGCTCTAAATTCAGCAACAAACATATCCAATTATTTTAATCCAAAAATTGTTAAATATCAGCTATGGATACATAGGGTTCATTGAAAGACTAACCTTTAACTTAATCCAGGTGGGTGAAGGTGGATTAGCTTTACTGTCTCTAGTGGTCTTCAATGTCGTCATTGCACTGATTTAGTTAAAACACATGATAATTGTTGTTAATGTGTAAATGATATGTGTACCTAACTTTGTAATTGAGCAAAAGTATGATGTCCTGAACAACTTGTTAATTACGGCTTTTATGTGAACATCTGCCTTCTTATGCAACGAACAAAGCCATACGACGATATTATTGTTAGGACAAAGAATAAAAAGTTGCCAATGGGCCCTGGATTTTACAAAAAAAATACCCAGCATTAGCAGGTACATTTTCACGTAGTTATACTGTGTACATTTTACTTACTGATTCAAGTATGCTCCTAGGTACAGCTGTCTTTGTGAATCATTCATCCATGTTCCAATGTATTCCTGACATTGTGCACGTCTGTCCTTCGCATTGTGTATCGATTGAGGCTCAAAAAATGAATACACTGAGGATTCATCCAACGATGAAGTCCAGTCAGTCATAAACCTATTAATAAATTTTAATTGAAACATATTTATTTGTTATGACTATGAAAAAGAACTTATTGTAACGAAGAATTCACTGCACATTTACTTACATGATCCACAACTGCAGTATAGATATGTTCAAACACTTGTCCCCTGCTATAATTTCATTCACATCTGAAAATATTCTAAACAACGAGGATTCAAAATTTGGATGTCCAAATTTAGACCCTTTCCACGGCACCACTACAGGTTTGTAATAAAGTTCATGTAGGATCTTAAGCAAATCATCCAGCGCATCAATACCATTTCCACTTTTTGTTGGACTTGTAACAACTTCAACCACCTGTTTCGGACAATTTTCGGAATCCTAATTATGGTGAACATATGATTGTTAATCCTGACATAAATTTACCATTGAGTTGCATAATAGGAAACCATATTTGTGTGACTTCCGTAATTAATAAAGGTACCTGCTGTGACAATGACTTAACCAGATTTGCAGGCCATGCAACAAATGTGTTAAGGGTGTCTCTGACGTACTTAATCTCTGCGTTGGGGAATGGCACTTTCACGTCCCTGTCATAAATTTTTTCCGCACTTACCCTTACTATGACATCATCTGCATAATCTATGTTGCGAATGCTGTTGGATTTAAAGGAAGCTGCAAGAAGAAAGGATGGCTTGGAGTTTTAGCTTTTTACATGCCCAATCATTTTGATGGCATTTGTAATTGTCTAAATGGTTCAAGTACATAGCCTAGTGATCCTTGCATTGTATAATTCATTCATATGCATTCATATGCAGAATATAAGTTTAAAATGTTTGCATTTACAAAGAAAACCTCATGGCTTAATGTTTTGGAAAAATCATTTTATGCACTACTTTAATCGATTATCATTAGTATGTACTCGATTACTTGCTTGTGTTAATTTCTGGAAAAGTCATGTTGAACACTTTAATTGATAATCTCCCTTGTGTAATCGATTACCAAGTGTTATTTCAAAATGTATCTATTTGTGTTAATCGATTACAGAAAATCGTAATCGATTACAGAAAATCGTAATCGATTACTTAGTTCATTTCATTTAAAATGAAGGTGTAATCGATTACCAAGGCTTATTTACAGTTTGAGCTTATCTATCTTAATCGATTACATCACGTATCAATCGATTAAATTGTTTGTGAAAAATTTTCAGAAAGCTTAAGAACAAATTAATTGATTAAATGATGTATTAATCAATTACATATGTTGAATTAATTAATTATACTTACGGTTTAATCGATTACATTCTGTTAAAACTGTTTTTCTATTATGGGTATGTGGTTTTAATAAGTTTTTAGAATTCAATTCTGCGAAATACCCAATACTCCCAAAGCTTTAGAATTTGAGAAAAAGTTAGTTCTGAGTGAATAACATTCTACATCAAAACTTAAGATTCACTATTTGTTGTTGATGAAGTTTTGAGCAAAGTCTTAACAAGAGTCTTCAAGAAAGTTGTTCTCTGCAATTCATACTTTCAAACTCTGTTTGATTGGTTGTATTCATCTCATTATCATGAGGTGATATCTTTCTTGAACTCTAGACTGTGATAGTTTTTGTTTGTTTAAAAGTCTGTGTATTTTCCTAAGAGCAAATAGTTTATTTAAAGCTGTTTCTGGAGAAAAGTTCTTTAGAGGGTAGAACATAGTAGTGTTCTCTGATTTTTGATCTTAAGAAATCTATAGGGTTTAGATTTTGATTCTTTGTCTGGGTTTGACAAGGGATACCTATTGTAATAGCTTGTAAAGAATTATATTTGTTTTAGTGAAAACTCTAACCTAGTGTTGGTTGGAAGTCACTGGATGTAGCCTCTAAGTTTGTGAGGTGAACCAGTATAGATCGCTGTGTCTTTTATTCTAATTCTGTATATTTCTCATTGTTTGTTTGGTAATCAAGAAATTATCAACAAGACATATTTTCTAGCATTACTTGCATAACAAGGGTGATCTTGGTTGAAAGAAAAGTTCTGGTTTAAAAAAGGTTTTAAGTGATACAATCCAGATTTCAAATTCCACAAATTGTTTTAAGTAAAATTTTAAATACCTGGTTTAAACCAATTCACTCCCCTCTTGGTTTATTTGAAGAGTATTCATTGTATTTTCAATTGGTATCAAGAGCTGGTTTTTGAAAGTTGTTCAAGATCACTTTCTTTTCAAAGAAAATGAATACAAATCAAATAACTTTTAGAGACAAATCAAATAACTTTTAGAGAGGGAGTTTATCTCAATCGTCTATCGATGTTTGAGGGTGAACATTTTAGTTTTTGGAAAAATCGCATGCAAATCTTTATTCAATCCAATGATCCAGGTGCTTGGAATGCCATTAAGAAAGGTCCTTTAGTTCCAATGAAAACTGTTGATAATAAATTGATTTCCAAAGAATGAGATGAGATAATAGATGCTGAAAAAAGAGTTGTGCAATATGATTTTAAAGCTAAAAACATGATTACATATGCTTTGTCTTCTGATGAATTTTTTAGAACTGTGAGATGCATAAGTGCAAAAGAAATGTGGGAGATGTTGGAGGTAACTCATGAAGGAACAAATGAAGTAAGGAGATCAAGGAAGCATGCCTTGATTCATGAATATGAGATGTTCAAGATGAGCAATATTGAAAAAATATCTCAGCTGCAAACAAGATTCACATATATTGTCAATCATCTTGGTCTTGGAAAGATATTTGATGCTGAAGAATTGAACATCAAAATACTAAAGTGTCTAACAAGACCTTGGCAACCATAAGTTACAGCAATCAAGGAATCCAAAGATTTGTCTAAGATGTCCATGGTTGCACTATTTGGTAAGCTACTTGAATATGAACTTGAAATGTCACAACTAACCAATGCAGAAGATGCAGAAAAGAAACACAAAAGCATAACCTTGAAAGCTGCATCCTCTAAGGTTAAGAAAGAAGAAGATTCAAGTGAAGAAGATGAAGATGACAACATGAATTTAATTATCAAAAAGTTCAGCAAATTCATGAGAAGGAACAAGAACAGAAAGTTCACAAAGTTCAACAAGAAAAATGACAACAACAACAACAACACCTCTACCAACTTCACTTGCTTTGAATGTGGTAAGCCTGGACACATCAAATCTGAAAGTCCAATATTCTTGAAGAAACAACAAGGTGAGAGGAAGATAAAGAAGGAAGAAAAGAAGCATACATTGTAACGACCTAAAATTATTCTAGATATTATATTTTTATTAGGGTTAAATTTTTAAGAATCGTTAGATAATTTTTATTACTATTTTATTTTTACTAAACGGATCCTAGTATAAATTCTAAAACATATAAATTATAGAAGTTATAGAAGTTGTTAAACTGATATATATAATACGTAGCCACAGTCCTTGTACAAAAGTCATTCTCAACGAAACATAAAGATACTACAACATTTTCATCATTCATTTCCTAGAGACAATTCTTTATCTTTGTACCACCATCAGTCCAAGGCGTCAATGAAGTTGACCATTATTGCCATCTATAAAAAAATAAAACAAATCTAGCGAGAAATAAAATTTCTCAGTAGGCAAAACTAAACCACCAAAACACATTAGTACGTTAATTCATCATAAAGTAATTATGTAAACTATATGAATGCATGAAATGAATTTTCCCAGGGTGCACATGGCCTCTACATATCGTATTGTATGTAGCTACACCTCGTATTGGATGTAGACGCTGTGATTGTCTTACGCAAACATGCATGATTTATTCCATGTATCTGCACCAGGTCACTACATATCCTACTATATGTAGTATCAAATTTTGTTTCACAAATCTCGTACTGGACTTGGAAACATAAATCAACATATCATCAATCAAAATCCATTCATAATAAAATCCATAAGAAAAATACATACCACCTTATGAAAAGAAAAAAAAATTGTTGTTGTCATAACATCATACGTACCACAAGTATGGTTAAACCACCATACCTTATTCAGGCAAAATTTTACCAACTTAGGCATGACAACTTAATATCTTCAGGCTACAAATAAATCATGTTAATAGTCTAACTAATAAACCACAATATATCTTTCAAATAATTTCTAACTCCTTTAAACTTTCACAAGAAAATTATAAGTTAGCATACATTTTAATCTCCTTTCACCTACCACCTTACTACTTCATCCTCAAATTTAATTACTCATGCATTTAAACCAATTATCTACATACCATTTAACCTCTACTTCTAAAAACTAATTCAAAACAATACCATAATAAAACTATGAACAAACAACCCAAATATCATCAAAATCACTTCCAAAGATCACCAAATATACTTCCAAACATCACCAATATTTCAGCCTATAAATCATCCCTATCCTATGGTTTAAATCAACGTTTCCATATCATAAAATAACCTTCAAATAACATGAATTTCCAACCTAAATAATAACCATAAATCTTCCCAATTAAGCATATAGATTAATCCAAACAAATGATTAACTAAAGATTTAAGCCTAGCCTACCTCAAATGGATTTGGATTTGAAATTGATTAAGTGGATGCTTCTCTTGTAAATCCTCTAAGGAATGAAGTCTTGAAAAGAAGAAAATTTGATGTAGAGGTGAAGCTATGGTTTGAAAGTAATAAGAGAAGATAAGAAATGAAAAGCTAGGTGCAAGGAAGCAAGTAACCGTGGGATGAGTTTTGGTGCTAGTCGTTTATGAAATTTTTTTGGAGCAGCCAAGCTATTTACTATGTTAATTGGTTCAGATGTAAGAGTTTTAACTGGATTATAAAATGGTTTATAAGTTAGTTTAGTTAGATTCTAACTAGGTAATCATTTACCTTAGAAGATTTTATGACTTGAGCTTTATCTTGACTTGATTTTATGCCATATGGAAAGGCTTGGACATGAAACATAATCTGATTGGTGCTTATGTCTTGGCTGAAACTAGATTTTTATTTGCAAGATTCCCTCATTTAATGCTTGCTTTCCACCTTGAAGGCCACCTAGAAAGGTTGGTTCAAAAAGCTTATCTTCATTGACTTACCATTGACATTGGTTTACCAAACTTTTCTTCCTATTAGTTCACTTAGCTATGCCTATTCTATTGCTTTTCCACGTGAATACACTTCTGGATAGTCCAAATTTGAGCTGAATATTTGATTCTTTGGGCCAAAATTCCAAGAGTTACAAGTTGTGCCCAATCCAAAAGGTCCAAAGGGCTAGAAACACTTAACCAGATAGGGTTCACTCATTGTTTATTCTTTACCAATATACTAGTCCAAAAATTATCATCTTCTAGTATGTTAAATTAGACTTCTTAAGATTTCTAACAAGGTATCAAATGCATTATTTGGAGTTATAAAACTCTGGCTATAACATTTTTAATCTAGACTTCAAAACTGCCAGCAAGCTGAGAAATTCCATACTGACATCCCTTAAGGTTTTAATTACTGCAAGCAGTACACAAACTAGATTTATCTAAAAATTTTATATGTTGTAGCAGACATCTAGATCTTTAATTCCATATATTATACACTAAATTTGTATAAGAATTGAGAGAGAAATAAATTTCTCAATTCGGGTGACAGAAATGGAAGTTTTGGGCAGCTTATGTTCAAATAAAATTTATCCTATTCTTGTATCCAACTCTTATCCTACTTCCATAATAAATCATAAATATAACTCATAATATAATTTTGAGGATGTTACATACATTGCTTGGGAAGATAATGAATCAACTACATCCGTATCAGCTAGTGAAGATGATGAAGAAGCTAATGTTTGTCTTACTTCAATAGTAAGTGATGATGAAAATTCTCCAGTGCTGAATCTGAGGTAAATTCTGAATATGATAATATAGTTGATGCTTTCCATGAAATGCACATAATGAGGCTCAAAAGCTAGCAAAGTCAAATAATAAGCTGAAAGGATATCTACGATGGCACATCACCAAACTTGTAGAAATGCAAAGTGAACTTTGTAAATTGAAAGAAGAAAATGAAAAACTCCTTTCAAGTTACAAGGCCAATGGGTGTACATGTTTATCTTCATCTTCTAAGCTAGATAAATGCAAATTGTTACAAGAAGAGTTTGATGATTTCAAAAGAGGTCAAGGAGAAAAGTACATGTTACTACTATCTAAAAATAGTGATTTGATTGATCTTTTGAGAAAGCTTTATAAAGGAAGATGCAACTTAGATGAAATGATAAGTGTGCAGAAATATGCTGGAGATACTTCTGGTTTGGGTTACAAACAAGGTTCAAAATCTTTTGGCAAAACCATATTCGTACCACAAAAACAGAAGAATCAAAGGAATTTCTATAATTCAAAGATCAATCAAAATACTTACTTTAGGAATTCATCAAAAGCTATAACTTGTAACTATTGCATGATGAAAGGGCATACATCTTTTAAATGCTATCCTAGAAAATATTATGTGCCTAATGGAGAATGTATTTGGGTGCAAAAGAAGAAGAAAATAGCAAACCCCTATGGACCCAACCTTAATTGGGTACCTCTCCTTGTTACTTGATTTGAATTTTGCAGGTGTGTCTAAGAGCAAGATCATCACTATGATATCTTGATAGTGGCTTCTCTAGGCACATGACAGGTGACATATCCATGCTTACAAATGTCATACTAAAAGATGGATGATTTGTCACTTACGATATAATAACAAAGGGAAAATAATTGGAGAAGGAAACATAGGAGACTGCCTTAAGACTATAATCAGAAATGTCTTGTATGTGTTGATCTGGGAGATTACTGAACTAAGGGGGAGCTCTTGTAGATCAAGGATTTGTAAAGACTTGGAAAGGTTTTGGCTTTCAACATGCTTGAAGGCTTGAAGGCTTGAAGATCAAAATTATGATTAAATGTAAAAGGAAAGGAAGCCTTCTGATGATCCAAGTTCTTATATGCATACCATTGATAATCATTCATGCATTACATCATAAAAGCTTAAGCAATTGATTTGGAACTTAAAAAATGAG
>PYAF01004587.1:88018-99061 GCA_007407185.1 Glycine tomentella
GCTTTCAACATGCTTGAAGGCTTGAAGGCTTGAAGATCAAAATTATGATTAAATGTAAAAGGAAAGGAAGCCTTCTGATGATCCAAGTTCTTATATGCATACCATTGATAATCATTCATGCATTACATCATAAAAGCTTAAGCAATTGATTTGGAACTTAAAAAATGAGTCAAGCTTTTTGGAAAAATAGTTCTAAGTCATTTTAATCGATTACCAAACTTAAATAATCGATTACATTGTTCTTAAGATTTTCTGGAAATGAGTAAGAACAAATTAATCGATTATATCATCGTTTTAATCGATTATTTCACTATTGCATTTATACAGTTTTAAATGAGTGACTGGTTTAATCGATTACCATTTGATTGTAAACGATTACTTAGCTATTTTGAAGTTAAGATCACTCTGTCTTAATCGATTACCACTTCTTGTAATCGATTACATGGTTCATTCATAGGTTATACACCTTCTGTCTTAATCGATTACCATATTTTGTAATCGATTACACTTCACAAACCTGGATTTTACAAAGTCTGACTTAATCGATTACACATCAGGATAATCAATTAAATAACTCGTTGCTGTAACCCAGAACTTATCTAGAACACTTTAATCGATTACGAGAGCGTATGTAATCGATTGCATTTGCTAATTAATCGATTACAGGAGCTGGTTTAATCGATTATTTCTGTTACAACTTTTTATATAAATAGATCCTTGCCTTGTACGAAAAAGATAATGAAACAGAAATCGATTTTTGAGCACTAAATATTCTGAGAACTTTGTAATAAGTCAAAAAAAGGCATTCTTTGTGGTTCTAAGGTTCTTGCTTTCATTCAAACCATTATGGGTTACTAAGATTTAGTGAAGCAAGATAGATCTTTTCAAAGTCTAAGGAAAGGGCATTGATTCTGCATATTGTAATTCATTCAACCTGGTATATTCTTCACTTTACATATGATTCTTGGATCATCAGGTAAATTCTTTCCTTACTCTTTGATGGTGTAAATCCTCTGTTTGTATTTTTGTGTGTTTGTTCCATTGTAATTTGATTTTCTTGCAAGTGTAGAGATAGTGTTTCTCTAAGGACAGTTGAGTAGTGTTCTCAGTGTGGGTTTTGGTCTCTAAGGGTCTAATAGGGTTTTAGACTTCTGAACTTTATCTAGGGTTGATAAAGAGAGGCTTGTAATTTTTGCTTGTAAGAATATTTTGAAATAGTGGAACTCTACTCTAGTGTTGAGTAGAAGAAACTGGATGTAGCCTCATAGGGTTTAAGGTGAACCAGTATAAATCTTGTGCTCTCTCATTACTGCATATTTGTTAATTCTTGTTGTGAATACTGTAGTTCAATTTGTTTGTTGAGGCATTACAAGTCTTGGATTGAGTTTGAATAAAGTTTCTTGATTGATTTGTGATAAAGATCCAAAGGGCAAGATTACTCTGATTTTTGTTTAAGAAAGAAAATTTTAAATTTACCAAGGCTAACCAATTCACCCCCCTCTTGGTTAAGTGTGAAGTGTTCCCTTATTTTACAGTATGTTGATGGCTTGAAACATTATCTCCTAAGCATAAGCCAATTATGTGACAAAGGGTTCAAAGTTTCTTTCAACAACAACTACTGTTTGATTTGTGACCGTAAGAGTGGTGAAGTTATCCATGTTGGTAAGAGAAAGGGTAACATTTATTTGTTGTCCATTGACCATGCATTCATTAAAAATACTAGATGTCTTGTGAGTAAAACTAATGAAACATGGTGGTGGCATACAAAAGCAAGTCATATAAACATGCATCATTTGAACAAACTTGTTAGAAAGGACTTGGTTATAGGATTTACTAAGCTTAAGTTTGAGAAGGATAAAATATGTGAAGCTTGTCAAAGAAGTAAACAAACAAAGAATTCTTTTCAAAGTAAAAATGTTGTTTCTTCTTCTAGACCTCTAGAGTTGCTTCATATGGATTTATTCGGTCCTTCTAGAACCATGAGCTTGGGGGGTAATTTCTATGGGCTTGTTATTGTAGATGATTACTCAAGATATACATGAACTTTATTTATAAGATCCAAGAGTGATGAATTCACAACATTTAGAAAATTAGCCAAGATAATTCAAAATGAAAAAGCTTGCAATATTATTTAAATGTGATCATGGTGGAGAATTCCAAAATGAACATTTTGAAAAGTTTTTTGAAAACTTTGGAATTAATCACAATTTTTCAACTCCAAGAACACCCCAACAAAATGGTGCTGTAGAGAGGAAAAACATATCACTTGAGGAAGGTGCAAGAACACTTCTAAATGAAACAAACTTGCCTAAGCACTTTTGGGCAGACACTATAAGTACGGTTTGTTATACTTTGAATAGGATTCTTATAAGACCCATTTTGAAGAAAACTCCTTATGAACTATACAAAGGAAGGAAACCAAACATCTTTTATTTTAGAGCTTTTGGCTGCAGTGCTTTGTGTTAAATAATGATAAATATTCTCTTGGCAAATTAGATTCTAAAGCTGATGAAGCAATTTTTCTTGGTTACTCTTTGCAAAGTAAAGCTTGTGGGAGCTTTAATACAAGAACATTGTGTGTTGAGGAATATGTCCATGTTATATGTGATGAGACTAACCCTTCCAAGGAAAATTTGGAGTGTGATGTTGATGCAGAACAAATTGAAGAATTTCTGCAACTTAATGACTTGAATGAAAAAGAAAAATCTGAACCAAATGATGAGATGGAACAATCAACTCCTTTACAAAAGCACAAGGATTGGAGAACTACTAAAGATCTTTCCCTTGACAACATAATTGGGGAAGTATCCAAGGGAGTTTCTACTAGATCTTCTTTAAGAAATCTTTGTTGTACCATGGCTTTTGTTTCATAAATTAAACCAAAAAGTGTTGATCAAGCTCTGCTGGATGAACATTGGTTAATAACTATGCATGATGAATTGAATCAATTCAAAAGAAACCAAGTTTGGAAATTAGTTCCTAGACCATCTACTCATATTCCTATTGGCATAAAATAGGTTTTTCGAAACAAGCACCAAGGTCTTGGTATGAGAGATTGAGCAAATTTCTGCTTAAACAATCTTTCATAAGAGGATAGGTTGACAAAACTTTGTTCATCAAGAGAAGAGATAATGATATCTTGTTGGTTCAAATTTATGTGGATAACATTATATTTGGTTCAATTAATCAATCTATGTGTAGAGAATTTTCTTTCTCAATGTAGAATGAATTTGAGATGTCAATGATAGGGGAGCTTACATTCTTTTTAGGATTACAAGTCAAGCACATGAAGAATGGAACTTTCCTTAGCCAAACCAAGTATTGTTTGGAAATGATCAAGAAGTTTGAAATGGAAAGTTGCTAGGATGCTGCAACACCAATGGCAACATCTACCTATCTTGATTCAGATGATAAAGGAAAAAGTGTTGATGAGTCCAAATATAGAGGAATGATTGGTTCTTTACTGTAATTCAATTGCAAGTAGACCTGACATTGTGTTAAGTGTATGCTTATGTGCTAGATATCAAGCAAATCTCAAAGAATCTTTTCTAACAGCAGTCAAAAGAATCCTAAAATATCTCAAGTCTACACCAAGAGTAGGACTATGGTATCCAAAAGGTACATCTATCAGCTTAATTGGATATTCTTGTTGGATATAGGGGGAGAATCATGAAGAGTGAAAGATTTTGATTCAAGAATGTGTTTTGAGCTTTTAACATGCTTGAAGTACCTTGAAGTTTAGTGTATAATTCAAGTGTAAGAGAAAGGCAATTTGATTGATCCATGCATTCATTCATTCATCCATTAATAAGCTTAAATGATTTTCACTAAAACATCAAAGCTTTTATTCTTTTGGTTAAGGTTTTTGGAAAAATAAATTTCTTATTGCTTTAATCGATTACTTAAGTAATATAATCGATTATTTTGTTCTTCGTTCAATCTGGAAAAGCCTTTATGAACAACTTAATCAATTACCTATCGAATTAATCAATTATTTGACCTTTGATTGAAACTGAAACTACTTTGTTAAATGTTTTAATCGATTACTGATATAGTGTAATCAATTACATAGTTGAAATCAGTTTTTAAGGTCTGTTGGAATAATCGATTACCATCATCCATAAGTGATTACATAGTTCATTTTGAAAATATTTATCTTCTGCCTTAATCGATTACCAAAACTTGTAATCGATTACACAATTCATTTTGTGAAACTGAACTTCTTGGTTTAATCGATTACAGCTCAGGATAATTGATTATTTTGCTCATTGTTGAAACCCAGAAACCTTCTTGAATAGATTAATCGATTAAGTGATAATTTAATCGATTAAAGAAACATTTTAATCAATTATCTGGCGCATGCAATCAATTACAGTTAGTTATAAAATCTGTTATAAATAGATTTGAATGCTTGGCTTGTGACAAAACTTTATCATTCGTATTTCTGAGTATACACAAGCTTTCTAAACTCTTTAAAAGTGATTTTCTGGGTTCTATTACTTCTTGCTTCTTTCAAATCATTCATGGGTTTTTGAATGATTCTTGAGCAAGAAACTTTTCAAGGTTAAGGAAAAACATGTGCTGATTTTGTTTTGCTATTCAACCTGACTTGGTAACTCATGTGCATTACATTCAATGGATCATTAGGTTGTCTCTCTTCTTAATTTTTGTGTGTAAATTCGTATTTGAATTTCTGTTGTAATTGCTATTGTAAGTGTGTTCTTCTTGTTTGGGTCTAGAGAAGGGTTCTCCAGTTAAAGAACAAAGTAGTGTTCTCTGGTTCTTGCTCCTTAGAATTCTAATAGGGTTTTAGTTTTCTATTCTTTATCTAGGGTTGATAAAGGGGAGGTTTTGTAATAAGCTTGTAAGAACAAGATTTATAATAGTGAAACTCTAATCTAGTGTTGATTAGAAGGAACTAGATGTAGCTTCAGTTGTGAAGTGAACCAGTATAAATTGCTTGTGTGTTGTTTCTCTATCTCTATTACTTTTGTTGTTCATTGATTCTTTGTTTCATATTCATTGTTCAACAAGTTATATTTTAAGCAAATTGATTCCAAGGGGCTGAGCTATTTGATTGAGTAAAAAGATTTCTTGGTTTTGAAAGTGATAAATATCCTTAAACTCTGATTTGAATTAATTTTAAATACCAAGGTTTAACCAATTCACCCCCCTCTTGGTTATTGTGAGTATTCCCTTTATTTTCAATTGGCATCAAGAGCTGGTTCTTGAAAGTTAGTCAAGTTCACTATCTTTTCTTCAAAAAGAAAAATGAATACCTCACAAATAACCTTCAAAGAAGGTGCTTCTCTCAATCGTCCTCCGATGTTTGAAGGAGAGCACTTTAGTTTTTGGAAAAATAGAATGAAAATCTTTATTCAATCAAATGACCCAGGTGCTTGGAATGCTATAGAAAAGGGTCCTTTGATTCCCATTAAAACTGTTGACAATGAGATGATTCCCAAAGAATGGGATGAAATGATAGATGTTGAAAAGAAAGTTGTCTAATATGATTTCAAAGCAAAAAATATGATTACCTCTACACTTTCTTTTGATGAATTTTTCAGGACTGTGAGATGCACAAGTGCTAAAGAAATATGGGAGATGCTGGAAATAACTCATGAAGGCACTGAAGAAGTTAGAAGATCAAGGAAGCATGCCTTGATCCATGAGTATGAGATGTTCAAGATGAATACCAAGGAAAGCATTTCTCAGCTACAAACAAGATTCACTCATATAGTTGATCATCTTTTGGGTCTTGGGAAGATCTTTGATGATGAAGAATTAAACATCAAAATCTTGAAGTGTCTAACAAGACCTTGGCAATCAAAGGTGACAACAATCAAGGAATCAAAAGATTTATCAAAAATGTCCATGGCTGCACTATTTGGTAAGTTACTTGAATATGAGCTTGAAATGTCTCAACTAACTTGTGCTGAAGATGCAGAAAAGAAAAACAAAAGTATTGCATTAAAAGCTGCACCATGAAAGTCTGAAGAAGTAGAAGAATCAAGTGAAAAAGGATGAATAGGACAACATGAACTTGATTGTTAAGAAGTTCAACAAGTTCTTGTGGAAAAACAAGAACAAAAAGTTCAACAAGAACAACAAGAACAAGAACAAGAACAACAACAACAAAAGGATTGATAACACTTTCACTTGTTTTGAATGTGAAAAACCTGGCCACATCAAATCAGAATGTTCAATCTTTTTGAAAAAGCAACAAGGTGACAACAAGGTGAGGAAGGAAGGAAAATCCAAAAGAGCCTACATAGCTTGGGAAGATAATGAGTCAACAACTTCAGAATCTTTATATGAAAATGAAGAAGCTAACATGTGTCTCACTTCCATAATTAATGAAGATGATAATCTCTCATGTGCTGAAACTGAGGTAAGTTCTAAATATGATCAAGTTATTGATGCCTTCCATGAAATGCATGAAGAAGCCAAAAAACTTACAATATCCAATAACAAGTTGAAAGGAAATCTTAGATGACATGTTGCAAAAATTACCAAATTGCAAACTAAAATTTGCAACTTGAAAGAAGAGAATGAAAAACTTGTTTCAAGTTACAAATTACATGGATGCGTATGTGCTTCTTCTTTTACTAATGTCAACAAATACAATTTATTGCAAGAGGATTTTGATGATTACAAAAGAAGTCAAGGAGAAAAATATATGTTACTTTTATCCGAGAGCAGTGATTTAATTGATCTTTTGAGAAATCTATATAAAGGGAAGTGCAACTTGGCTGAAATGTTAAGTGTGCAAAGGTATGCTGGAGATACTTCTAGTTTGGGGTACAAAAGGGCTCAAAATATTCTGGAAAAACTGTATTTGTGCCTCCAAACCAGAAGAATCAAAAGAAGTTCAAAAACTCAAAGATCAATCAAAATGCTTTCTTGAGAAAATCATCAAAAACTGTAACATGCAACTATTGTATGGAAAAAGGACATACATCTTACAAATGCTATGCTAGGAGATTCTATGTGCCTAATGGAGAGTGCATTTGGGTTCAAAAGAAAAAGAAAGCTGCTAACCCCTATGGACCTAATCTCAATTGGGTACCTTCCTTTGTAAACTGATTTAATTTTGCAGGTATGTCTGTAACGCCTCCTTTTACTCACTCGTGCTTGATTAATTTTATATGAAAATTTGTGTTCTTTTTGTATTATAACGTTTTTAGTTATAAATTTTTCGGAAATTCTTTTTTTTCTTCGCTTGCAATTTACAATTCGATCGTAACATAAACAGTTTTCCCTCACCACGGGAATAAATAAGTACAGTGCATAGTACAGTCCCAAATACATGTCCAAAATAATATACAGACTGTTTCTAGTTTACACGTCCATAAAATACATCAAATACAAAATACGAGTCATCAAGCTTTCTCATCAACCCTTCTTCAACAACATCCACAGCCTATACATCATTGCTTCCCTGCTCGCCCAAATGGATTGGGGTCATCACAGGTGTCAACCACCGACACAACACAGGGTAAGTTTATGACAAACACAGTTTGAATAAAACATACATAACAAATTGAATAAACCACATATATAACAAAATACCTACGTAAACGATAATAGTTATAAGACAATAGCACAGAAGGTTCACCCACAGATTAAATTACCTCAACACATGAATTAATTCATATCATTCACACAATTTCCTCTCAACAGATAATTATTCCACAAGCTTATCATGTTATGTATAGAATGCATGCTTATCTTTTTATATGATGCATGACTGAGATCTCAGGTTCTCAACATCTCATTATCAGTGGCCACAGTCAAGATAACCCTACCCTCACCTTAGTGGAACGAACTTATCCATCCCGTCAGGGTAGCCCAGTGGCGCGTAGGATTATCACCTCCACCCATGTGATCATCATGGTGGTGTGGTCCTCACTGTCTCAACTACCCCCAAGTTTAAACACGTATGGACTCAGTTTAGTTATCTGACACACCCCTTCATGTGGTTCATCGTCTCATCGTCTCAAATTCTACCCCACCGGATAGATGCACATGAAAATGCATAAGTGGTTTGTAACGCCCCCTCCGCTATGGGGTCATTACCAAGCATAACCACAAACAAGCAGATAATCAATCAGAGTTTAAGCAGTTTGGAAGCACATACTAAAAGTGACATCATCAAATGTCATCATCATATATACACTGTACATATAATATGGTGAATATACATATATCTCTGTTTAGATACAAAACTGTACAAATATCCCCTCAGGGTATAACACCAAAAATCAAAACCAAAGGCTAAGTACAAAACATCAGAGCCACATGCTCATATCATCTAGCCTAAGGTGTACAAACAGCAGCTATCCCTGCATAGGCTTCTTGCCTTGGGATCTATCTGCTCCTCCTGATGAATCACCTGCAACATAAGTCCCACAAATGGGGTGAGATATAAAATCTCAGTAAACTCAGGGCCCTTGAAGGTATTTCCTTCCCCTGGTTCACTGACAACCACACACACATATATATATATATCACAGTAGTGAAACACTCAAACCATCATCATCAGTGTACATCAATACACATCCATCTACCAAAACCATGGTATAATCATGGCATACAACTATGCATCACATCCATAACTGTCACGCAGAGGCTACATCTAAGTATATAGGAACATCTCCACCCAGGGAGGCTACCTCTATATACTAGGAACATCTCCTGCCTGTATAAACCTAGCGGAGGCTTCCTCTGAATATATAGGAACATCTCTCATACGAGGCTTCATCTATATATCAGGTACATCTCCTTCTGATGAGGTTACCTCTGTATATATATATAGGTACGTCTCTGCTCACGAGGCTACATCTATATATTACAGGAACATCTCATCTGATGAGGCTACCTCTGTGTATATAGGTACATCTCTATTCACGAGGCTACCTCTATATAGCACAGGAACATCTCAACCTCTATCACAATACAATTGCCTGAGGAGGCTACCTCTGTGTATATGGGAACATCTCCATGCGGGAGGCTACGTCCATATCACAGGAACGTCTCTTAGCAGGTCTTACCCAATTCAAATCATCTATCCTACTACCATAGGATACTACCCAATCACAGCATGCGTATTCAAGTTTCATATTCAATTAGGCATGCTACAAGTCAGGAAATTCACAACCATGAATATCAATTCCCTATCACAGGGTTCAGTCCACATTTCAACCATCGCATGCCAATACACATCAATTCCCCCTTCTCAGGGTTAGGCATACACATCATCAAGCATTCACATCAATTTCCCTATCACAGGGATCAGATCATCAGCCAACAACCATTCACATACATGCATACACGCATAATAGAACCATCACCTCACTTGGTGTATGATGGAACACAGAAAAGGATACACAACAAGAACCAAGAGCTTACATGCTCTAGACAGATCACCGACTCTCTCGGCCTCGTGGTCAACACCACCAGAGCTATCAAGCTCACGTCCTACACAAGAACAAGCACATAACACATCAAATACGGTTCTAGGCCGTTTAAACGAAAGGAAACTATCATCCTCTCTTTCTACATATCATAAATCACTACACAAGTGATTCCCAGACCCTCAACAGGATCCCTCTTGGCCTCATCAAGGCTACAGAGCCTCTACAAAGACTCTGATCAGGCTAATAGAAAGCATGTTCCTGCTTTAGCCTTCTCAATATCCAACTTCTCATTATCAGCAGTTCAAGTTCATAAACCTCATCTATACATTCTCATGAGCAACTTTGTCAACTGCTCTAAGGTCCATACTAGTCATATTACTAGCCTTTTATCTCTGCTCATACATACTCAGAGCCAAAATCAAACTTCATCAGTAATGATGATTCAAGGCTCTAACTTCTTCAGAATACCTTTTTGAGCACAAAACTCTACAGAGTCTAAGCCTAATAACGGCTCTAACACCTCCAAAAACACCCCTCAAGATAACCCCAAAACCTCGAAATTCAACACACAGAACCAACGGTTAGAGCTCGAGTTTCTTACCTCTGTGATATTCAGAAACACCAGGGAATCACTTTCCCTAAGGTAGCTCGCTCAATCAAGGTCTCTTTCGCCTTTAAACTCCGAGCTCTCAAGGGTTCTCTCAGAGAAATCAATCTCACTGTTTATCGGTTATTCTCACGAATCAATCTGGGGTTTCCTCTCTTCTCGGGGCTCTGATCACTTTCTCAGTTGGGTCAGAGGTGTTTAGATGAACGATGAAGGAGATACAAAGCTCATAGGCTCATCAATGGTTGTTTCTCTCTCTTCCTCTCTCCCATTTTCGTCCAAATGAGCTATTATTTAAGGCTGCCCGAAAGTCCCACGCTGATCGCGCCGTTCCACGCGCTGATCGCGCCACAATTCAAACCTCACGCGGATCGCGCCACTACCCGCGCTACCCGCGCCACATGCTCGGCCAATCCACGCTGTTGGCGCCAACTCCCACACTGATAGCGTGAGAAGGCAGAAACCATTGGCTTGATTTCAACCTGCCACGCGGATCGCGCCACAGGTTCGAATAGCCCACGCCGTTAGCGCCATATCCACGCTAATAGCGTGAGATGGTCGACAGTATTGGCCTGGTTTATGCATCCCGCGCGGATCGCTCCGCAGCCCACGCGGATCGCGCAAGATGCCTGAATCAGCCTTTTGCTTTCCTTTAAGCCTCCTTTCCTAAGAATTCTACTCCATGATCATAGATCCTAATTACAAGGCTTAATCCAGGCTTAATCCTGGGTTAATCACATACTTAAAATTCAAGATATTACATGGTTCATCTTACATCTTTTAATTGTTCTTGTTCTCATCATTCTTCTCAACTCATCATCATCAAAGTGATACACTTCTGGATTCATTTCTCATCATGAATCACCACACATCATGTATGATTACTCTTTTCATCTCATCTTTTCTCATCATTCATCATTTATTTAATATCTCATATACACCAAAATACACATGTAATCCGCATATTTTAGAACACATACACCCTTTGTACTCATTAACACATACACCAATTTTCAA
>PYAF01004587.1:103051-147154 GCA_007407185.1 Glycine tomentella
GTGGTGTGATGCTTTAGATGTTGAGAGATAAATGAGGCTTTGATGTGGAGAAATAAATTAGGAATTGTATTATGTTGATGATGAAAAATTGGAGTCCTTGTGTTGTTAAATTTGTTTGAATTATTTATGGATTCCAGAGTTGTGTTAAACTATGGCTGTATACTAAGATTTTATGTAAAGCTTGAAGAAGTGATTGAAAAAAGCTTTAAAAAAGCAAAAGTCATGAGTTGTAAAGATGTTGATGTGACTAAGAATAATTAAAAGATGTAATAAAATGAATCATGCATTTTCATATGCATATACCTTGCGGGGGTTAAACCGTGGAGTTGTTGCCTTGCGGGGGTTAAACCGTGGAGTTGTTTGTCAGATAGTTAGAGGAACTAAGTATGAGCGTTCAGACAGTGAGGAGTCTGAGCTGGGGGGTGCTTCGGCAGTGGGGAACTCACACCACCCATGATGATCACATGTAGTGTGGGTGACGTTCCTGTGCACCACTGTGACACCCTGACTGATCATGCAAGTTCTGGACCAGTGATTGGGGCTATCTGACTGTGCCCACTGATGATGATTTAATAATAACCTGAGATCTCAGTCATGCATCATATAAAAAGATGAGCATGCATCTTATGTATTATATGAGGAGTATGTGGAATATCTGTTGATGAGTAAATTGTATGACTTAATTCGTAATTTAATCTGTGAGGGAATCTTCTATGTGGTTATTTTATAAATATTATTCAGTGTGTGTGTATTTTATTACGTATATTTTATTCAAACCTTGACTATCATATACTTACCCGAGTTGTGTCTGTGGTTTGACACCTGTGATGACCCCAATTTATTTGGGCGAGCAGAGAATCAGTAAGCTATGGAAACCAGTGAGGAAGAATTAATGAAGAAGCTGGATGTACCTTATGCTGTGCTTGTGATTTTCAGTTTATCCGTATTTGATGCCACGCTGTATTGTAATAAGATGTCTGTATAAAACTGTATGGACTGTATTATGAACGGTGTAATGGACTGTATTCTTATTATAAATGAACCGTGGTGAGGAAAATTGTTTACGCTGCTTATGAATCATAAAAATTAGCAAACAAGGTGAAAAGAATTTTTGTGAAAAATTTACAACTAGATCATTTTAATATAAAGTGGACACAAGTTTTAATCAAAATCAATCAAGCTCGAGAGAGTTAACAGAGGCGTTACACATGGAAGAATCTGTACATGTGATTTGTGATGAGTCTAATCCCTTAAAAGAGGAAAAGAAGTGTGATGTAGATGCAGATCCTATGGAGGAATTTATTTAGCTTAATGATTCCATACATAAAGAGAAAGAAAAACCAAGTGCTGAAATGAACCCATCAACACCTATCCAAGAGCCAAAAGATTGGAGAACAATAAGAGATCTCTCACTTGATAACATCATATGTGAAGTTCAAAAGGGAGTATCTACTAGATCTTCATTAAGAAATCTACGTTGTAATATGGCTTTTGTTTCTCAAATTGAACCTAAGAATATTGATCAATCTTTAAATGATGAACATTGGATGCATGCCATGCATGATGAGTTAAATCAGTTCAAGAGAAATGAAGTTTGGGAACTTGTTCCTAGATCATCCCACAAAATGGGTTTTTAGAAATAAACTTGATGAGAGTGGAATCATAGTCAGAAATAAAGCTAGATTGGTTGCAAAAGGTTACAACCAAGAAGAAGACATTAACTATGAGAAAACTTATGCTCCAGTTGCAAGATTGGAAGCCATTAGGTTATTGTTTGCATATGCATGTTTAATGGATTTTAAACTTTTTCAAATGGATGTTAAAAGTGTCTTTTTAAATGGATACATTGAGGAGGATATATATGTTGAACAACCTCCTGGTTTTACTGATTTTGAACATCCAAACTATGTTTTTAAACTTAAAAATGCCCTTTATGGTTTAAAATAAGCTCGTAGATCTTGGTATGAAAGATTAAGCAAATTTCTGCTTGAACAATCTTTCACAAGAGGTCATGTTGACAAAACCTTATTCATCAAAAGACATAAGAATGATATCTTTTTGATTCAAGTATATGTTGATGATATAATTTTTGGTTCAACTAACCATATGCTGTGCAAGGAATTTTCTACAGCTATGCAGAAAAAAATTTGAAATGTCAATGATGGGAGAATTAACATTCTTTCTTGGACTTCAAGTGAAGTAAATGAAGAATGGGACATTTCTCAATCAATCCAAGTATTGCCTTGATGTGATTAAAAAGTTTGAAATGGAGAAAAGTAAAGATGCTGCAACTCTAATGGCAACATCAACCTATCTTGTTTTAGATGAAAATGGAAAGAGGGTTGATGAGTCAAAATTTAGAGGAATGATTGGATCATTATTGTATTTGATAGCTAGTAGACCAGACATAATGCTAAGTGTGTGCTTGTGTGCAAGATATCAAACAAATCCTAAGGAGTCACATCTAACAGCAGTCAAAAGAATCCTCAAATATCTCAAGACAACACCAAAAGTTAGTCCTTGATATCCTAAAGGTGCACCAATTAATATTATTGGTTATTCTGATTCTGACTTTGCTGGATGCTAGTTAGATAAAAAAACACTTTTGGAACTTATGATTTACTTGGAAGTTCACTAATCTCATGGCATTGCAAGAAACAATCTTGTGTTGCTTTGTCAACTACTGAAGCTGAATATATCTCAGCTGGAAGCTGCTGTGCACAAAGTCTATGGTTGAAGCAACAATTACAAGACTTTAAAGTTGAATTGAAAGAAATACCTTTGCTATATGACAACACAAGTGTTATCAACATTTCAAAGAATCCAATAATGCATTCAAGGACCAAACATATTGAGATAAGACATCATTTTCTCATAGATCATGTTCAGAAAGGTAATATCAAAATTGATTTCATTGACAGTCATAATCAATTGGCTGATATATTTACTAAACCATTGGCTAGAGATAGATTCTATGCTCTTAGAAACATGCTAGGAATCTTGGATGAATCTAATCTCTGTTAGCTTGAATGTTGTGTGCCTTTTCATATGAAATGACTTGTCATTTGAATCCATCATCACAAAAGCCTAAATTTCCAAAGCTGTGCTGCATAATACTGTTGTGCATAATACTGTTGTTTCTAAGATTTTGTCTATAATAATCGATTAAGTATCATAATAATCGATTAAAATCACTTAAATCATGATTTAGTATGAAAACGGAGCTTATGTAATTGATTACATAAACAAAATAATTGATTATTCTTCTCAGAAAACCATTTTCAGAAAATTGAATCTTTTTGTGATAATCGATTAAGAATCAAACTAATCGATTACGCTGGTTAAATTACTGAGAATCAGTTTTTCATATTTCAAAACTTACTGGAATAATCGATTACATGTCGAATTAATCGATTACATAAGCCTCAATATGCTTCTAAAATTCAAATCTTTCTATATTAATCGATTAAATCATGAAATAATAGATTACACATCGTCTTCTACATGTGTATTTTACAGAAATAATTGACTACGTTACGAATTAATCGATTACTGTGTCTGCATAATGTGATTTTACCTATGAAGTAATCGATTACATAAGGAAATAATCGATTATTCAAGGAGTTACTGCAAAATCTGACAAATTTTCTTGAAAATTGTAACTGCCAAATTCCCACCTAATTCAAATTTGAATTCTCTACAGTGATTTAATTCGTACTAACTGCTCTTTTATTCAAAATTCAAAGTCTTGGAGCAAAAAAAAAAATCTTTATAAATACAACCTTTGTTGAAAAAAGAAATCACACATTCTCTCATTCTTATCTTTCAAACACCTTTGTGTTTTTCTTCTGTCTTTGTTTAGTAAACCTGTCCTAGAAAATGTCTACCTCTAAAAGAGTTAAGACCTATAAGAGAAAGGCTGGAGAGACCTCTAACCCAGTGGTTAGTAGGTTAGATCATTGGTTCCCTGCTGAAAGGGACAAAATGACTTATCTCCAATTCAATGCCAACAAATTGGTGTGCCCCCCCAAATACCTAGAGTTAGACTGGTTCATTAGGGAAGGCTTTCAATTCCCTGCCTTTCTCGAAACTCAGGGGTTAAGAAAATTTGTGGAGACCCTAAATTGGTGAAGGTGTTTTACACCTGTGCCAAAGGTTCCATGGATGGGATTCTGAGGTCCCCAAGTAAATGGGATTGCCATGGAAATAACTCCAGAAATTTGGGAAGCTGTGGCTGTGGTATCTCCTTTGAGGGAGAAAGGAAGTTTGATGAAGAAGTAGAAGGGTACAATAGGATAGACACCTATAGGGGAATGCTCATTGATCCCCAAATGAGGCTAAAGCTTAGGCTTAGCACTGGCCCTATGACCCATGAGGACAGACTCCTGCACTATATTATCACATATATTTTCACTCCTAGAGCCACAAACCATGCCCAAGCCACTGATGATGACATACAACTAGTGTATGGTCTCAAGAATCCAATTTAGATGAATTGGATTCTCATTCTTGAGGAAATAATGCTAAAGTCCAAGAGGCTTGTCAACTATCATTTTCCCTACGTTGTGCTTGTCTCCATATTTATAGACTACTTCAACATAGATGTTTCCAATAAAGTGGTGGACAACACCAACTCAAGCAACAGTTTGATCAAGGAGAGGCATCTCAGCAAACTAGGGATGGTGAAGACACCTCAAGGCTGGCAAATGGATGGTCAACAAGCTGCTCTTGCTGCTGCTGCTAGAGTTGTGATGATGATGATGAAGATGCTCAAGAAAGAGACCCCACTCAACCTGCCTACAGTCCATTTGAATCCTTAATGATTCAAAAGATGGATGCCATGTTTTCTCTTCATCATGAACATAGGGCTGAGACCAATTCAGCCTTAGAGGATATTCAATCTAAGCTAGAAAACATAGAACATCATCTCAACTTTGATGTTTTTGAATCTTTTTAGACTTTCTATGTTTTCTTTCTAAGTTCATTGTTAATCCTTTTTTATGTTTCCTTTTTGCAATTAAATGGTTCTCTCCTTTAATGAATGACAATTTCCTTGTTTTTATCTGTTGTGTTGTTTTAATTTTTGTTTTTGATAAGCCAAATAGGGGGAGAAAAAATGTTGATTGATTGTGCTCTGCATAACACTCTGTTTTACCCTGTTTTTCTGCCCATTTTTTGCCCAAATCAAAAATTGAATGGATTGTCATATTAAGGAGGAGCTAAGTAAAGAAACTTAACAAATTAAGTCAGATATACAAGTTAATGAATGATGGATAATGCAAACAAATATCTTAACACTTGTTCTTGGCAAAAAGACTGTGATTATTTTCAGGTTTGAAAAAGCTCAAGTCTTCTATTTTGATTCTCTCAACACTTCAAGTCCAACACATGATCAATCAAAGATTTGGCATGTTCAAAGCCAAAAAGGGGGAGATTGTTCGATATAAGGGGAGAATTATGAAGAGTGAAAGACTTTGATTCAAGAATGTGTTTTGAGCTTTCAACATGGTTGGAGTGCCTTGAAGTTTAGTATATGATTCAAGTGTAAGAGAAAGGCAATCTGATTGATCCATGCATTCATTCATTCATCCATTAATAAGCTTAAATAGTTTTCACTAAAGCATCAAAGTTTTTATCCTTTTGGTTAAGGTTTTAATCTGATTAAAAGATTTTTGGAAAAATGATTTCTTACTGCTTTAATCGCTTACTTAAGTAATATAATCGATTATTTTGTTCTTCGTTCAATCTGGAAAAACTTTCATGAACAATTTAATCGATTACCTATCGGATTAATCGATTATTTACCTTTGATTGAAACTAAAATTGCTTTGTTAAATGTTTTAATTGATTACTGATATAGTGTAATTGATTACATAGTTGAAAAATGTTTTTAAGGTTTGCTGGAATAATCGATTACCAGCATCCGTAATCGATTACATAGTTCATTTTGAAAATCCTAATCTTCTAACTTAATCAATTACCAAAAATCGTAATCGATTACCAAAACTCGTAATCGATTACACAGTTCATTTTGTGAAACTGAACTTTCTGTCTTAATCGATTACAGCTCGGTTTAATCGATTATTTTGCTCGT
The DNA here is from genome assembly GCA_007407185.1 of Glycine tomentella. NCBI lineage: Eukaryota > Viridiplantae > Streptophyta > Magnoliopsida > Fabales > Fabaceae > Glycine > Glycine tomentella. The sequence goes on from PYAF01004587.1 coordinate 109,146, forward strand.
TGCTGAACCAGAAGCCTTCTTGAACAGATTAATCGATTAAGTGATAATTTAATCGATTACAGAAGCGTTTTAATTGATTATCTAGCGCGTTTAATCGATTACAGTTAGTTAGAAAATCTGTTATAAATAGATTTGAAGACTTGGCTTGTGAGTGAACTTGATCATTCGTATTTCTGAGTATACATAAGCTTTCTAAAGTCTCTTAAAGTGATTTTCCTGGTTCTATTACTTCTTGCTTCATTCAAATAATTCATGGGTCTTTGAATGAATCTTGAGCAAGAAACTTTTCAAGGTTAAGGAAAAGCATGTGTTGATTATGTTTTTCTATTCAACCCTATTTGGTAACTCATGTGCATTACATTTATTGGACCATTAGGTTGTCTCTCTCCTTAATCTTTGTGTGTAAATTCGTTTTTTGAATTCCTGGTGTAAATTGCTATTGTAAGTGGGTTCTTTTAGCTTGGGTCTAGAGAAGGGTTCTCTAGTTAAAGAACAGAGTAGTGTTCTCTGTTCTTTCTCCTTAGAATCCTAATAGAGTTTTAGATTTCTATTCTTTATCTAGGGTTGATAAAGGGGAGGTTTTGTAATAAGCTTGTAAGAACAAGATTTATAATAGTGGAACTCTAATCTAGTGTTGATTAGAAGAAACAGGATGTAGCTTCAGTTGTGAAGTGAACCAGTATAAATTGCTTGTGTGTTGTTTTTCTATCTCTATTACTTTTATTGTTCATTGATTCTTTGATTCATATTCATTGTTCAACAAGCTCTGTTTTGAGCAAATTGATTCAAGGGGCTGAGCTATTGATTGAGTAAAAAGATTTCTTGGTTTTGAAAGTGATAAAGATTCTGGAACTCTGATTTGAATTAATTTTAAAATACCAAGGTTTTAACCAATTCACCCCCCTCTTGGTTATTGTGATTATTCCCTTTATTTTCACCTTTTTGAATCAACAAGTACTGTTTTATCAATTTTATGAATATGAATATGAAGTAGTGGAGGGGGGCTTAAAGTCAATTCTTGGAAGTGTCTGAAGGCAAAGAGAAAGGGTTTTGTTTATACACTGTCTTGGTTTTTAAATCATGTAGCTTGTCTAGGGGCTTGCTTACACGTGTTGGGGTGAGCCGTCAGTTGTTATAAGAAGCCTTAATTGGATTATGGACCAGAAATGTTATGATGTGTTATGATAGTATATATCTGCGGTTAGGTCAAGAGGAAAGTGTGCCTGTGGTTGGAGTGGTGTATAGATTTTATATTTGTGGATTCCATTTTACATTTTACGGAAATGAATTCTATATTATTTGATATTAAAATCGTTTTTCAAACTCCAGTTATATTCTATATTCTATGTATTGGTTTCTTAATGATTTTTTGTTGACCAAGGCAGGATACAATTTTGGGGCTGAATGCTTCATATTACCTAAAAACAGTAGGTCAATTTGTTATTTCAATCAAGGTATGTTCTGATATCTAATCTTGTTTTTATAAAACTTTTATGGAGTTATATGATCAATAATCAATATGGTAAACATTTTAAAAAAGGGTAACCCAGTGCAGATGGTTCCCACCTAGTGTTCCTTCTAAGGAGAGAATAGAAGGAATATACTCAGGCATCACATTATCAAATGACAATACAAATCGCTGCTAATAACCACAATATGAGAAATGAACCTATATCTAGAGGGAAAAGGGTAGACCAATTGTGTCTCGGGCCAAATAGTACGAAGATATACTAAGATGTCACACAGAAAAAAATACTAAGTTTCTAACACAATCTTAGCAAGAAAAGTACAATGGCCACTACATGCATTACCTGGATGACCAATGAGTATGATGGTGGCATCTGGATTTTTAAGTTTCCTTTGACAGAAGTGTAGTGAACCTGTACATAAATTACAAACAAAAACTTGTTACAAAAGCAAGGGCATGCTAGATAAACCTTGAACAACCTATAGATCACATTTCGGACTATACATAGTTAAACATTGAAGGCTCCAATGGGATATAATTGTTACCTTAATTATGGTTGGATGACTTCTTTGGTATGTATTTGAGAAAACAGAAAATTCTACCCCAAAGTTGGAATAGAATTGTTTTGCGATTCACCTCTTCAATTTTTTTGTCAAAGCTTGCCATACATATCCTGCAAAATGCAATTATAAGTAACTTCTTTGAGTTCTCTGCTAGAACTTACAAATTATAAGTAAGAAGTTGTTAAACAAAACTAATCTGCTTATGCCTCCATAAAACTATATTTGGTAACATTGGATCCAAGTCATTATTTTTTAAGTATCTATTCTCTATAAAGGTAAAACTCCTCCAATTACCTTTCTATTGAAGGTCTGCTTTTTTTTTTTTTGTAGTTGTTAAAAAAATATTTGTAATTTCAACATGCTACTATATTGTTTGGACTAATTTTTCCTTTTAAGGAGTAGACAAGCACAAAAAGGCTGAAGTGAACACTACATTAGAAATAAACCCTGTGTTCCATTATAGGTTGAACCAAAGCAACAATCCATGATTTTCTTAACATCATTTTAAAAATAATATAAACATACGGAGGGAACTTCTAATCACAAATGTGAGTACTGTGAATGCATGAAAGACAAAAAAAATGTCAATTTAATTTTGAATTTTAGATCGAAGTCTTTCGGTTAGCAGTTGTCAGAGTATTTGATAAATGATGAGACAAGATTTTTCAAGATATGAGAATTTGCATGACTTCCAGTGCCAATCAGTTAGAAACTTAGAACTAATAAACTACTTCAAAACTTGGGGCCATGTTGCCTATTCATCTATTTAAAGAACTAAGCATCTGTGATGGTAAGATTATCTCTGCTAATATGCAAACATGAAGGAGGTGGAATTTGTTTGGACGATAATAACTTACAACCGAAAATACGAAATTTCACATATTTATAGCTGTCCTTGAAAATTCTAGAATTCCTCTCCAACAAAAGACACCACAGATTCAAATAATAGCAAACAAAGGAAAAGCACACAGCCACTTGCCCAAAATCAATGAAGTAAAAAATCCAAGCCACTACATCCTAATCTCCAAGAACTGAAGTTTTTTTATAGATAAGAGATTTTAGGATTTCAAGTGGTATGTTGTATACATGCTGCTGGGGTTTGATCACGGGCTAATTCCATTACAACATCAATAGAATAAAGTATGGTTGCATGCTGCAATAAATATACAACCACAGCAGGGAAAAATTGAACCTTTCACCAAACCACTCTTTTGTATATGAAAATGGGACATATTGGAAGAAGGTGTGTATTTTTCCCCTGAAGAGTGCAAAACTATTTTGCCAAACAAAGACCAAACTTATAGTTCAAACCTGATCAATTGTCCACTTAACCCAAACTTTGTGACGTTCTCCATATGGAATACATTTCTTTGTAGTGTACCCCAAATATGACAAAGTCAGATTCATATGTCTAAATGTGAAGTTCTTTAATATTCCTTTTACTGATTAAGACTGATTGGTTTATTTTAAGTTGAAGTTAAGATTCATAGAAATGTTAATGACATGAACCCAGAAAAGGCCCATAGTAGGATGGAAAAATCTAAAATACTAGCCACTAGAAATGAACAACACAAAATACCATAGACCATAGATATACATGTATGTGAAGGTCAATCAGGTTTGGGAAATGAAAAGAAACAAAATTAGGACTCGTTGTCATAGTAGACCAGACCAGAACATGAAGTCTTAAAACATTTTAATGTTCTTTTCTTTTTGTTTTGAAATAGCATATTATTTATTTATGGTCTTAGTCTTGGCATGTGGTTTTATTCTGGTTTTGACTTTAGCTATGTCACTAGATTTTAGATTCTCCATATGTGTGTTAAAGAAACTTCACCCTGAAAGTTCAACAGATACAGAAAAATATGGTAAACACCACAAGAACCAGAAGAAGAACAAAAACAATCAATGATTGATGATAAAAAAAGTGACCTGGTGCATCCTGAGGAAGATTCATTTGTCAAAAAGGGAGTTCTAAGGCAAAACAGATGCAAATTGTAAGTGTACAAAGATTTCTCATTGCCTATTTCATAGTTTAACCTATCCTATGCACTAGGCGAAGCTTTATGTCACCTAAGTTCTGATAAAAACATACCTCAACCATTTCAAAAGACATAGACAAATGAACCATACCCAAAATGCAGAAACGAGCACAATTTAGTAACTCTAAATTTTGAACCTCTGCTAGAGTAACTTGCTCATAAATTAAAAACCTTCCAACTCTCCAAAAAAGAAGATGCCTAATCCACACATTCTATTATATATATTATTTCTATGTTATTCATCTTCTTCAAGAAATTAAATGACAGATAGTGTATGACTTATTCATCTTCTTCAAATTATTTGAAAACTTATTTTCTAAGTGTTTATTACTACTCAACTTGAATTTAATTCCTTGTTATATTGATTTTAAATATATAGACAAGGGGCTTCAACCTAAACTGCATATGATGCAACAAGAGTGACTCAACTCTCTGAGGCAACCAACAAAAATCAGTACATGAGGTACCCAGAGGACAACCTTCAACACTCTCATTCCAAATGTCCCCAAACAAGAGAAAGACAATTCTAATGTTTTGTCTTCTATCTTAGATGCATGAAAATATGCATGTGAAGGCATAATGCTTCAAAGCTTCCAAAAATTTCTGTAGTGCCAGTCGTACATGACCCTCACGGAAGACATTTTTATTCCTATTTCCCTTTTTATTCTTTTTGTCATGTTTGTATTTTCAAAACTACTAACTATAATTTACTGGCCTGGCATGCATATGGCCTTTGAGGCGTGTACTGGACATGGCATTGGTAACTTCCAACTGCTAAAATAGCATCAGGAATGACAGTGATTGTTTCTAATATGCTGATATGTTGATTTTTAACCTGCATTCTATTGAAGTTAACACTGGGAGAAAGAGATGACTATCCCTGTTAGCACTGGGAGAAACATCCATCTCAGCATAATAACACTTAATTAGTGGAAAGCCAATAGAAGGCACAGAACCAAATGGAAATGGTCCTGCAATAAGAATAGACACTTTGACATATGGACACAACCTCCATTGTTGGACACACCATTGATTACATGACAGAGCTTCTACAAAGGATAGGTAAGTTGCAATAAAAATAAATGAAGGAGGCTTCAAATCAGATATATCGTTTACCAATTTCTAAGGAGCTAAAGCCAAATGAAGTAATGGTAACAAATTCCCCCAATGTATGCTTACTTCAAACCACTCAGTGAAACCCCTAAACTCATCCATAATCATAGGCCAAGTTCCTAAACAAATGTATGTATGTGTTGTAATGCTTTTGCAGTTTGATGTTAAGAGAAGCTTAAGATCTCTGGATGTAGTCTAAAACAGGAAACACAACATAGGTTCAGAGCCCAAAATCTAGGTGTACTACAAGTTCTCATATTACATGTCTTGTTGCACCGAACTCATCGAAAAGCTAGTTCGAACATGCTGTCTTACAAGGATTCTAAAACAATCTTAAGAGATATCAAAATGGAAAGAAACCAAAAAGTTTTAAATGTTGAGTCTTAAAAATTTCAGGGGTTGAAATGCAACATTCAGAACTTGAATATGGTGAGCACACGACAACTTTGAATAAAGGTTCCGATAAGGCAATTTTCTCTAATGTCAAAACATAGCATGTTATGCCATCCACAAAAAGTTATAAAAGGACAATGATTAAATTCATCAATAGTTCCAACAGTAATTTCAAAGTGGAGATTATTAAACAAGAGTTTAGTGTTAAGGCCACTAATTGTTTTTCAACAGAAACCTACCACATTTTTTTGTAAACATTAACTTATGCTTTCTCTATTCAAATGGACAAAGCTATTCATTGGAAATATTGGATAGGTAGACAATCAAATCATCATTCCAATCACTGCCTATATACATCAACACATTAAACTAAAAAAATCCATAATGAACTTGTAATGAACAAAGCACGAAGAAGATAGACTATGTACCACCACAATGAGAACTATGGTCTTTATTGTAGCGAACTGGGCAACAACGTCTTTGATTAAGGAGATGACAATGTGTCACGTGCGACAGATTAGGTGGTGATTGGTCATGGTAAAACAACATAATGAGTTGTGGAGACTCAGATTGAACAGTGACAAACAAAGTAAGTGGAAAGTACTTTGTTCAACAGAGTGAAATAACACGCAAACAAATCTTAGCTTACTAAATTAAGAAGTGACATTACGAATTGGAAGCAGGAAGTAAAATTCATCCTAGAATAAAAAATATTTCATACTGCCCCAGACACCTTTGCCTCCATTTCTTCCAAAGCCAATTAGGCACTATAAAAAAAAAGGGTTCTTCTCTGTCCAAAACAAATGAATAAAATCCAAAAAAAATGAAAAAAAAACTTGCGACAGTCAGACACCTGTTTCCATCATGCAAAGACACCAGGCAATTCCATCGTGCAAAGACACCAGACAATGATTCCAAAATAGTAGGCCATAAAACGGTAAAACTTGAAATCTGCTATTCTGGTTTCGTTATCCTTAAAAGAGCCATATAATGAACTTAAAAAAAAAAATCAGCAGTGGTACAACCACTTTCTATCTTGTGCCCTAATTCTTCCATACCTAAGTATGTGTATCAAAGCATTAAAATGGAAGTAGTTGCTTACCCAAATGACAACATGAATAACGCATAAGCAACACGAATGCGGCTTCAACGGTGACCTCCTACATGGAGATGGGAAAGAATGAAGAATGAAGAACGCTTTGTTGGGCTCTTTGAAAGTGATTTGAAGTAGGGTGTGGTCGGAAGTAAGCTGGGGAAGATGATGGTGTGCAAAAACGTCGACAAGGGCACAAGCTTCTATCTATTGTAATAAAAGAAAGCTGGAAATTAAAATATAAATTAAAATTTGGGACAACATAAAACAAAGATAAAAACCGTCTTAAAAAATCGATCAAAATGATGACAGTCTCAAGAACTGTCTATGAAGCCAGTAAAACGACGACAGTCTACTCTAAAATCGTCTTCGTTTTGTCCTTTCATGGAAGTTTTTCGAAAACCCGTCGTTGTAAACATCCAAATAATTGAAAAATTGCCACCGCATGGCCTATGAAGACGATTATGGCAACACCGTCGTCGATGTTGTGTCGTAAAAAGGCATATTTGTAGTAGTGAATACTAGTTTAAACTAGTATGGAATAATCCGTTGGTATATATTATACGGGTCTTCTTTATTGACAATAGTAATAGTAATTGCTTCAACCATTTAACTGCTTCTCTATTTTTTCTTTTCAAAACAATTTCTCTTGTTGTATCCCAAAAAAAAAAGAAAGAAAATCTCTTGAAGTTGCTTGAGACTAAAATTCCTTAATCTTATTCATTCCATATACTTGACGCACACCTTCGATTTTTCAAAACTACCAAATCTTGAATGTTGAGAAGCTCATTGACAAATATTCCAAGCTTGTTGGGAGATACACCAATCCATTGGTGATGCATCATAATCTTCTATTGATAAATTTTAAGGACTATAATACCCTTAGCAATCTCCCAATATAATGATCTATAAGTTGAAATCTTTAAAAACTCTCATTTCTAGTTGTTCAAATTAAGCTTGACAACTTAATTAGAAGAAAACATAGACCAATTGGATTCTTTAACAACTCTATTCGAGACGTATTGGATATATACCTCTACAGGCCCTACATGGTTATGAAGGATTAGCATGTGGTGTTTTTCTTCTCTCATATGTTCTTGGATGTCTCCATTAACAAAACTTGTATCATGTATTCATCATTTTGAAGCTTGTCCACATCTCTAGTTTCCATGGATATTTTTGGGTGACCACGCATGCCAAATTTTCAAGCTTCAAAGTGTAAGGGTGAAATGTCGCTTTAATTTTCAACTAACACAAGAATGCAGAAGAATTATGGATTACTTAATTGGTATAAATTTCATTGAATTGGAAATAACATCATTCATTCATTTGCACCACAAATTTCAGAGAATTTTGTGGAGTTCATTTGATTGGAATGGGAAATTACAACCACTTCATGAATACCATTACCTAGAATAATCCTTCTAGATCTTTCTTTGTGCCCTTTAACTTTACTATTTGTTCTTACCAAAATCTGGAAATTCCACGTGTGATGATGAGTGGGTTCCTAAACTTTGCACGTAAGATGAGTGATCATCTTTGTTCACGAGAGGGACCTTCAAAACAAAGGAAAGACACTCCGATGCTCAAGTAAGTACATTAATTATTGAAGAATAATCAAGTGTATGAGAATGGAGAATTTCCAAGGGTGCCTCTGATAAGTGTGACATGAATATGAGATCAATAATGCCTCGTAACCTTAGTAAAGGTTTAGAGAGAACCTGTATTCATAGCATGGAGTATGGGCCTTCGTTTATTAGATATTTGTTGATAAGATAACAGATAACAAAAGGTAGTTATATTTGAATTAGAGAATGATGTGTATCTTATAGATATGTTGTTATTTGTAGATAAATAACAACTTGTAGATAACTAAAGAGATATTAGGAGATAAGGTAGTTGTATTATCTTAAATATATAATAGATAAGTTGTTGCGGTCCAGGAGCTTTTGGAAGCTAAGTAGATAGACGTCTGCGTTCCTGTAGTAGGGCTGACTCGGAGGGTAGACAAGTTGTACTCGTCGTGTCTGGGTTGACACTTATGGCAGAAATATACACGGTTACTGTAGCAGGGCGGACACGGAGGATGAACACGTGTACAATGACCCCACAGTAATGTCCACGTGTAATTTTACCAATTTGTACAGTACATAAGCCCCTCTGCCTCTGAGCCAATTTATAGGCGAAAGAGGTTGAGTAAGTGTTGATGATGAATGTCTGGTGTCAAGGTTGCCAAATGTTCTTTGACAGGTGAAAGATATTGTTGAGCTTGAGGGGCCCCCTATAACAATCCAAAATTTCCATAACTATAAGTATTATATGAATTATTCTTAATGCACCTATTAGGTCATGAAATATTTGATGGTCTATATTTAAGTTATTTGAGTGAAATATCAATTGGAGATATTACGGAAATATTTAAAGAGAAATGACCATATTACCCTTCCGTTAATCAGAAATGATAGAAATGCCCTTTGAGGTCAAAAAGACGAAAATGCCCCTAGATATTTTTAAAAATTACAAAAATGCCCTAAATATTTTAGAAAGATATTTTAGAATGGAAACTTACATAAATGCCCTTGAATATTTTAGAAATAACAAGAACACCCTTAGATATTTTGAATAGATATTTTTGTGATGGAAATGACCATTATGCCTTTAGGATGAAGGATGAATTTACCGTAATACCCTTCAGACCAGAAATGATCAAATATTCTTAGGGATTCTGTGAGAACCTGATGGGAAATACAGAGATGGAAATACAAGAATACTCTTAGATAGCAGATTATCAAAATAGTTCGTGACAGAAAACCATAAGTGGAATTAGGTTTTTTCTTAAGCATCCAATGGTATAAAAGGAAGAAAAACTTATGTTCCCATTCCTAGGTGTGAAGAGCACGTAGAAAAGAGGAGAATATTCATGAAAGCCACTTGTAAAAGTAAGCCATGTGATGAATACAAGTGTTAGGACACTTGTAAGGCACATGATGAAGATTTTTCTCCCTTTTTCCTCTAGCATTCACGGAAAGCTTGGAAAATAATGGTGAAGCTTCATGATCTTGCCAAAGGGACACTTGGAAGGAGATTAAGAGAAGGCTTCATGAATTGGACAAATGTCAAGACACTTGTATGGTGTAGATTTAGTTTAAGTAGATTTTTCTTAAAAAGCAAAAATCTTATCTTGTCTTCTTTGGCAAAACACGTGGACAGTTATAGGCATTATTTCAAAAATTCCAACGGTCAAAAGTTATATATGTGAGATAGGAGTGTGCCTTTAAAATTTTAAGAAAATCCAACGGTTAACGAATCCAAAAACACTATTTTACTAAAACGGGTTTTGAGGAAAATTCAAGAATGAAAAAAAGCACAAAATATCTCTAACACCTAGCTATACCACGTAAAGAAGAAGGAAATTGGTGAGGATTGCTCTCCAAGCTGAGCAAATCCACGTGCACAATCAAAAGGATTAGGGAAGGCTTGAGAAAATTCAAGAAAGTGGACACTTGGTTGGTGGAAAAGCTAGAAACCTTGCCATTGGTCCATTTGGAAAGCAAGGTCATAGTGACCTAAGGGATATTTTCATGGCAAAGCAATTCATTCACTCTATAAATAGGGATAAATGGACCGAAAATTTCAAGCTTGTTTAAGGGAGTGAACGTGCAAATCTCCCTTTCTTTCATCCTTTCCTTTCATGCTACATCCTTTGCATCTTTCACTTTCAAGAAAAATAAAAGCAAAACCTAAGCCTTGCTACCTTGATACTTCACGTGGAGATTAGGAGCATTTAGAAGAAGGATAGTCAAGCTTTTAAGAAGGAATAACAAGGTATGTATGGGGAAGCTTTATGATAAATATGGTTTAGATATTAATTATGCTAAGATTGTCATTTATTTCCATAAAGTAAGCCTTGCCTACCTTGTGTTCGATGAAATGCTTCAAAGAGATAAAGTTTGTATAATGAATGATTATTTGAATGAGTGACTTGAAATTAGTTTACGAAATGATTGTTGGAATAAATAACTTGAATCTAGCTAAATGGGTGAATGATTAAGTAACTTAAATTTTATGTATTATGACTATAATTAAGGAAATGGTTGAATTGGTTTATAGTAACATAATGGAATGTTTCATTGAAGTTTATGAGTTTATATATTGTCAAAAGTGTGTTATAAATTCTTGAGTATGTCTATCAAATTTCATGCTAAAATTATGATGAAAGAATGTCTATTATGTTGAACTTTATGAAGATTGATGTTGAAAATTTCAAGTATAAGAAAAAGAGAATCATTCATGCATGTTTCATATGCATATGCCTGGCGGGGGCTAGTCTGTGTGATTTACCTCAAGAGGAGGTGTGTCAAATAGTTAGAGGAACCGAGTACGAGCGTTCAGACAATGAGGGGTCTGAGCTGCGGGGTGCTTCGGCAGTGGGGAACTCACGCCACCCATGATGATCACATGTAGTGTGGGGTGACTTTCCTGTGCACCACTGTGACACCCTGACTGATCGTGCAAGTTCTAGACCAGTGATTGGGACTATCTTGACTATGGTACCAATTGATGAGAATTTGAGAGCATCATGCATCATATAGAGAAGATGAGCATGCATCACATGATGGGGATGTTGTATGAATATTTGTATGCTATTGTGTGACATGAATTATGTTTACTTGAACTATGTTTATCATAAACTTACCCTATATTTTGTGTCTGTGGTTGACACTTGCGATGACCTCAATTTATTTGGGCGAGCAGAGGAACAGTAAAAGCATAGCAAGCAGATGGATTTTGTGGAAGATATTGGAAAGCTATTCTGATTCAGATATTTTGTAATAATTATGATATTTGGTGATAGGTATTATGTAAGAGAACTAAGAAACGGTCTGTATTTTATTATTTTGGATTGTATTATGGACTGTATTATGGATTGAATTTAAATATTATGGACTTCGAACGAACACAGTTACAATATTGATGATTAGTACCTTTCATATGAATTATTTTAAGCAAGAAGAAAAAAAAATTTCCGTAAAATTTATAACTAAGATAATTCTAAAGCAAGTGGAAAAGAATTTTCACTAAAAAGCAATAAAATACAAGCTAGTAAAACGAGGTGTTACACCCCCCAAGGGTGGACTGTAACGCCTCAATTTACCATCTCGTTATTATTGATTTTTAATGAAAATTATTTTCAATTTGCTTAAAAATACTAAACTACAATTTTTCATTACTGAGTAATATTCATAATTCTGAAGTAACACATAATAAGATTACAAAAGATTTTTCCTCACTGATTGATTTTTATAAATCTGATGTACAGTAAAATACATACTGATATCAATTCTATTACATAGTACAAATAACTAAAACCTTCTGTCACAACAGAATACATCTTCAAACATATCATCTTCAAATAATACATCTTCACACAAAATCCTCTTCTTGTATACAGCTAATAGTCTTTTTTTGCTGTTTATCTGCTCGCCCGAATAAAATTGAGGTCATGGCAGGTGTCAACCACAAACACAAAGCACAGGGTAAGTTTATGATAAACATAATTTAAGCAACAAGATATATTTAATATGCAGATATTCATAACAACATTCTCAAAGATGCATGATTCTCTTAGACTCTTATCATGATGCATGATTCTCTTAAACTCTTATCATGTGGTACCAACAGTCAAGATAGCCCCATCCCCGTGGCACAGAACTGAAACAATCAGTCAGGGTCCCACAGTGTTGCAATAGGATTCTCACCCACACTACATGTGATCATCATGGGTGGCGTGATTTCCCCATTGCCAAGTACCCCCCAGCTTAGACCTCTCTTATCTGAACGCTTGAACTCAGTTCCTGTAGCTATCTGACACACCTCCTCTTGAGGCAAATAATGCGGACTAACCCCCGTCGGGCATATGCATATGAGACATATAAGACTGATTCACTTTCATGTATTTCTTTATCATCTCATTTATTTTAAGCATCAGTCTTCATATTCTATCTCACATACTTTACTCAGAAATTCAACAGAAAGTATAGAACTCAACTTTATATTCATGTACAGAATCTCAGCATATTATTCATTTACAGAGATTTATAGAAATAATCAACAACACATGAACTTCATGGAGATTTATAGAAACACTCAGCAACACATGGAACTTAGACAAATTCTTAGAAACTTTTAGCAACCTATGAACTTCATGGAAACACTCAACAACACATAAACATTCAAACAAAACAACACTTAAACTATCTTTATCATAAAGCTTCCCCATACATACCTTGTATCTTCCTATAAAGCTCGTCAAATTCTTCCTCCTAGCTAGCTCTTTTACACGTGATTCTCTCTATGTTGGTGGGGTCTTTTCTATTTGATTTAGGCTTTTGAAAATGAAAGGATGAAAGGAATGGGAAGGTTACTTCATGTGAAGTTTAGTGGGAGAGATGTCTTGAAAGTGATTTTCAAGCAAGGTCCCCACCACCCCTTTATATACCACTTGGAAATTAATTAACTATTCAAGGACATATTTGCCCTTCCAACTAATTTAGTTTCATTCTAACTAAGTTTCTCCTTGTTTCATTAAATCCTAACTTAGTTTATGCTTATTCCTTTAGGTTTTAACTAGATTCCTTATTATTCCTTTACTTTATAGAAAATATCTCATAAGCCACAATGACTTAGCTTTCCACTTGGCTACCACTTTACAAGTGTCCCTACACTTGTCCAAGCACTTGAAGTTTCTCCATTTTTCTTGCACATTCACGTGGAGTCTAGAGGATAGGAGAAAATCTTGCTTTATTTCTTGGTTTCTTGCATCAAAAATGATTTTTAGCCTTTCTTCCTTGTATCCTTTTCACGTGAATTTTGTTTGGCCAAGGGGGAAGATTTTTGTCTTCCTTTTTCTCCTTCTATATTATTTTTCATTTTCTCTTAAAGAAGAGAAAATTATATGGCTTCTTTTAAATATATAAGTTACCTTTTAAATAAAGAAGAATATTCTAGTTTATGCTTTTCTTTCAACATGGCATTTCTTAAAAGGAAGTCAAGTTTGATTTGAACTCTTCTACCTAAAGATAATATTGAATAATAGCATTCTAGAGTTTTCCAGAAACTGACTTCAATTCTAGTGAAAATTACTCACAAGTAATCTATACAGAGTGCTATTCAGATTTTCCCTACAAGACTACTTTTATCTTAATTCTAATTGGTTCACTTTACTTTTGATTATCAAAATTACTAAACTATTTTATAAAATAAATCTATTCATTCTATAATTAAGAGAAAATTCCATAGATTTCATCTATCATTTTTCCATATTTTTCTGATACTTGAATTCTTCTGAATAAAGTTCCAAAGTCACTATCTTATAAAATTCATAGAAATTTTATTCTATGGTTCTTTGTCACAAAGTATTTGATAATCTGCTGTTTAAGAGTATTATGTAATTCCATCAGGTTCTCACAAAATCTCTAAGGATATCTAGTCATTTCTGGCCTGAAGGGTATTATGGTAAATTCATCATTCATTCTAGGGGCATTTTGGTCATTTTCCCTCCTAAAATATCTAGCCAAAATATCTAAGGGTATTCTTGTCTTTTCCAAAATATCCAAGGGCATTTATATAATTTCCATCATAAAATATCTTACTAAAATATCTAGAGGCATTTTTGTAATTTTCAAAAATATCCAGGGGCATTATCGTCTTTTTCACCTTAAGGACATATCTGTCATTTCTTATTTAAGGGAAGGGTAGTATGGTTATTTCTCTTCAAATATTTCCTTAATGTCTCTAATTGATATTTCACCCAAATAATTTAAATATAGACCATCAAATCTCTCATAACCTAATATTCACATCAATAGCTATGCAAGAATAATTCATATAATATTTTGACCATAGTTTTTGAATTTTCAGGGTGTTACATATTTCACCCAAATAATTTAAATATAAACCATCAAATCTCTCATAACCTAATATTCACATCAACAGCTATGCAAAAATAATTCATATAATATTTTGACCATAGTTTTTGAATTTTTAGGGTGTTACATGGACAAGTGACGTCCAATGTCAATGTTGATTACTTCATAAAAAGTAATTGTGGTGCTATGTTAAGCATGTTAATGTACACTGTATTGATGAAGTCCAATGTGTCAGACCAATGAAGCGTTGAGGTCGGGCACTTCTGCCAAAATCTGACCGTTGGGCGGGAGCCTTGAAAGCACGCATGATGCTTTGTTTTTCCCCCAGGTGCATGAAGCACACTCGCGCGTACTCGTGTATACGTGTCCCTCAAGGAGTGGGCACATACTGGAGTAGTGCAGTAGTGGGTGAGTGGGCATTGATCGTGGCGCGAATTGCAAGGGAGACGTTTCAAATTAGCACATAACTTCTCAGTTGTCACGCCTCATTTAAGTTGATGAGACATTTTCCATTTCTTTCACCATCATTTCTCCTTCCTCTGAAACTCGCCTTCTTCCTCTGTCCCTTCTTACCTCAAACTTTTCTTCTGTTCTCAACATCTTTCTCTGAAAAATGTTTGAATCCCCTTTGTCTGATTATGCTCTGGGTATAAGGGTAGTGATTCAGGAGAGTCAGTGGAGCAACGCGTTATGCGTGAAGTGATCTCCATTGGTGACTCTTCCAAAGAGGACACCCATGGTGGCACCTCTGACGAGTCTTTCTCTTCTAGGAGAAAGGTGAGTTCCCGTTAGGTTGGTGAGCATACTTCTCACCCTCATCAGCAGGCAAGGCCGTTCGTCGCCCCTCAGGCAGGCGAGCCTTTACCACTTACCATTGTTCACCCTCCATCTACTTCTGGGGGATCGAGGCCAACTGGTGCTCGGAGTGCTAGGGCTTCTCCTTACTGCGTTGTAGTCGTAGCACTGCGTCGCCCACTACTATTCCGACTGTGTTTAGCTTTGAGTAGGTGAGGGAAGATGTTATGTCGAAACTGTTGATCCCATTGGGGGAGATAAAAGTGAAGAAGCTCATCCTCAATATCTTTGTTGGAGTAGGCGGAGATCGTCTCACCAGAGCCGCCAAGGCATAGGAGTAGATTAGTGATCAAGTTGTTGTGTACCAAGAGTGATGGTAATGAGTTAGTCACCTCAGGTAGAGCTTTTCTGAAGGAGAAGATGGTGATAAAGCCAATGTTTAGGCTGTTTTATTTTGATTTCTTTTTTCTTCTGTTTTAAAAAGTTATAACTTTTGGCCATAGAGGTCGTGTAAAGTGTTAACAAATTAATGAAAATATGCCCCTTATTTCTTCAACTCTTTTGTGTCTTCATCCTGTCTTCTATTTGCAAATATTTGTGTTGATGAATGTAAGCCGCTTGACTTGTGCATTTTCATCATAAGTGTTGAGATACGGTAGTTGGTAGTATCCCATTTTACTTGCTAAGACTTACAAGCAAATGAATCACAAAGAATGTAACTTGGGTTTGTAGTGTCAAGCATGATTCTTGAACTTAATGTTGGACTTCTGCTTTTGCAAATGACTAAGTGTGTAGTCTTGCTTGTCACGATTCCAAATGAACACATACACCAAGAGCTTGTCCTGGGTTTGAATTGTCAAGGGCGAACCTTGGATAGTTGTCATGGACACATATTTTTTCTAGTGTCTGAGTTGTTAACACTGCTTGTCTAGGTTCCAAGTGAATCAAAATACCAAGAGAGTTGTCTTGGGATTGGAATGTCGAGGGTGAGCCTTGACAACTTGTTCTTGCAAAACAAGTAATTCTATAGTCCGGTGTGTTGGGGTTCCATAGATGTAAGAGTACCAAGAGAGTTTTCTTGGGTTTTGTATGCCAAAGGTAGACCCTGGATTTAGTATACCAAGAGTGGATCTTGGATTTAGTATGCCAAGGATAAACCCTGGACATAGTATACCAAGAGCGGATCTTGGGTTTTATGTTCCTGAGAACGCATAATCCTGCAAGGATGAAATATAGGAATAATAACATATGTCAAGGATAGATATAGTTGTACCTTTTATTTGTCAAGTATGATACCAGTGGAGTTGTCCATGCTGGGTTTTGATGAGATTCACCAAAGTATGATCTTGAACTTGTGAATCTGTAGATTACCAAGAGCTGATTTTGAGTTTTTCAAGTTGAAGAAATACCAAGGACGCGTCCGTCCTGGATTTTGGCACTGGAGGTCAACCAATGACTTGGATTTACTAATCTTGACGGTCTACCAAAGTTTGGAATTATGAACCTAGAGCTGGTGAGTTCAACCAACAAATTAGTTTTACGAACTTAATGGTCTTCCAAAGTCTGCAATTACGAGTCTGTAAGTTACCAAGAGCTTTTCTTGGGTCTTCATGCCAAGAACTTGCCCTGAGTTTTGTACCAAGAGCTTGTCTTGGGTTTTGTATGCCAAGAGATGCTCTTGGGCTTTGTAAAGTACCAAGGGTAGACCTTAGGTTTTTGATGGAGGTCGACCAAAGCTTTAGGTTTATGAACCTTGACGATTTATCGTAGTTTGGGTTTACAAACCTGTAAATTACCAAGAGCTGGTCTTAGGTTTTGTTGAATGTCCTCTTAGGGTCCTACCAAAGGCCGGCCCTAAGATTGAAGACCTGTAAAGTACCAGGAGCTGGTCCTAGGTTTTGTAAGGTTGACCAAAGCTTTAGGTTTATGAACCTTGACGGTTTACCGTAGTTTGGATTTACAAACCTATATATTACCAAGATTTGCTCTTGGGTTTTGCTGAAGGTTCTCTTAGGGTGCTACCAAAGCTCGGCCCTAAGTTTAACGACCTGTTAAGTACCAGGAGCTGGTCCTGGGTTTAGAGGTTGACCAAAACTTTAGGTTTTATGAACCTTGACGATTTACCATAGTTTGGATTTACAAACCTGTAAATTACCAAGAGCTAGTCTTGGGGGCTTTGGAGATTAACCAAAGCTTTAGGTTCACAGACCATAGTTTGGATTTACAACTTATTGGGGGTTGACTAAAGCTTTAGGTACATAGACCGTAGTTTGGATTTACAACCTATTGGGGGTTGACCAAAGCTTTAGGCACATGGACCGTAGTTTGGATTTACAACCTATTGGGGCTTGACCAAAGCTTTAGGTACATGGGCCGTAGTTTGGATTTACAACCTATTGGGGCTTGACCAAAGCTTTAGGTACATGGACCGTAGTTTGGATTTACAACCTATTGGGGGTTGTCCAAAGCTTTAGGTACATAGGCCATAGTTTGGATTTACAACCTATTGGGGGTTGACTAATGCTTTAGGCACATGGACCGTAGTTGGATTTACAACCTATTGGGGCTTGACCAAAGGTGTAGGTACATGGGCCGTAGTTTGGATTTACAACCTATTGGGGGTTGACCAAAACTTTAGGTACATGGACCGTAGTTTGGATTTACAACCTATTGGGGGTTGACCAAAGCTTTAGGTACATAGACCGTAGTTTGGATTTACAACCTATTGGGGGTTGACCAAAGCTTTAGATGCATTGGCTTTAGTTTGGATTTACTGTTAGTATATGGATGTCCTAGAGACAATCTTTTCATTAGATTAGGACGTACATGTACTTTTCATATTGTCATGAATAAATTATAAGCGCTCTTTATCTTGTTTCATATTTTGTCTCGATATTATTATTAATATATGAGTAACCGGATAAAACCCTTGGAATAGAATAGGTATCTCTTGAATATCAGTGATAGGATCACGATCATGAGGATTCATGGATACCAGATGTCTACTCCTAAATTTAAGTTCCTAGTCTAGAGACACTGAGAATGGGGATCAGCGATCTCGGGTAAGACTAGCACAACTTATCTAATAGTATGCAGGTACAAGGTAAAGATCTCATGAGCTACAGACCTGGAGATGTCTTAGCTAAAGTCGTGGGTGGACCTATAGGGGTATAGCTCGCACTGAACGGACCCACAAAGAAACTCTATGAGGAAATCTCACAGATAGTATCATTAGAGAAGTCTCTTATTATTTGGGTGTGTCTTTCCTTAGACCAGAAGTTTTCACCTAGACTGTGTTCTAGAAGACATGCTTTGATTGTATACCTCGTCTGCCTGAAACATGAAGACACATAGGTATACCTTTAGGCATGTCCTGAAAGAACACGAGTCTAGTGTCCTGAAAGAACACGAGTCTAGGGTGACTAGCTGAAGGAATTCGTCAAATCTCTGTGAGGGATTAGGTTATCTGTAAATCGGAGAAATTAGGATGACATTTACGGGACTCGGGAATCTATGCATAGTAAAAGAAATCATGAGATGATTTGCCTTTAGAGTTAGTAAAATTGGAGACTCCCTATTTCGTATTAAAGCTTACCCTAGACCGCAAGGGCTGATACGTTTCCTTACCCTAGGTTTTATGGGAAAGTAACAAAGATGAAAGGAAATACATACGGAAACCAAATAGATTTAATAGGATAATCTTGTCATTTACCTAACTAGTTCTGGGGCAACAAAGCATTGCTAGTGCTCTGTGTTGTCATTAAATGGGTAGAGGCCTTTTTGGGCCCAAACTCATTTATGTCAGTGGATATGTTGGGCCTAATGGGTCACACACTAACACTTTATTGTCATGACATTATAGCATTAAAGGTTTTGGGCCTAATAATGGTTGTTGGCCCAAGAAAGAGTTTAAAAACTTATCTTAAAGAGAAAGGGGCGCATGAATGGAGTTAATAGGCTTGGATAGTCCAAGACATTATTAATTAATTTAAATAGTTAAATTAATTATCTGATATTTAAATTTTGAATTTAAACATTTGAATTTAACTATGAATTAACTATAGTGATAGTTTCATATCAAAAGGAGAAGATAAGAGCTAGATTTGAATTTGAATTCAACTAGCATCTTATCATGATCATATGCTAGATTTTAGGAAAAAGTTTGAGGGCTGATTAGAGGCTTATCATACGGCTGGATATTTGATTATTATTTGGCAAAATAAATTCCAAGTAATTGACTTGGTCTTAAGAAGATAAGATAGGAGGTTGTTGGCAATTTTTGAAATACAACAACTCTATCTTTTTTTCACGTGTGAGATGCTTAATGATCAGAATTTTATGGTTAAAAATTTGACCTAAAACTCTTCTGTAAATATACTCTTGTGATCATAGTTCTTATATATAAATGGTTTTTGAGAAAAATCCCATCTATCTTCCTCCTTTTCACGTGCCCCTTTGTGTAAGTTTTGGCTGAAAATTCAGCCACCAATATCATCTATTGGTGAGTCTCTTAGATAAGTAAAACACTTTAAAACCTAACCTTCTTCCTCTCCATTGGTGCGTCTAGCTTGCCTCCTTTGGTGTTTGTTGGTGGCATTCAAGAAGTGTTCTTGAGTCTTGACAAGAAGTGGTTGGATCAACATTAGAGGGCTTGTATCTTCAAGCCTATTCTTGATCATCAATTTCGAAAAAATTTTGTTTTTCTTCTCACATGCCTTCGGGCTTCAAGGCCCTATCTTTCATTCACAACCTATTGGGGGTTGACCAAAACTTTAGGTACATGGACCGTATTTTGGATTTACAACCTATTGGGGGTTGACCAAAGCTTTAGGTACATAGACCGTAGTTTGGATTTACAACCTATTGGGGGTTGACCAAGGCTTTAGGTACATAGACCGTAGTTTGGATTTACAACCTATTGGGGGTTGACCAAAGCTTTAGGTACATGGATCGTAGTTTGGATTTACAACTTATAAGTTACAAGGATGCGTCTGTCCTAGATTTTAGTAAGGGTTGTCAAGGGTAGACCTTGACAAGTAGTACCAAGACATGGTCCTGGGTTTTTGTCGAAGCTCGACCTAGGATAGTGATCAAGCGATAGTTCCTGAAACCGATTACACACTTGCAATGTGGACATAAGTGTATGCAAAAAGATAAGAGATATATGTTTTATTAATGTAAAATTAAGTATGCATATTCCCTCCATTATTCTTCGGATGAGCCTCGTTAGAACCTTTCAAGCAAAAACCCAGTGGGAAAAAAGACTTGATTAGGAAAAAGAGTACACCATCCGGCATTCAATTCCTTAACTGTAGTAGAACTTTAAGTGGGTAGCATTCCAAGTTCTTGGAATGTTTTTACCACTAAGTTCCTGTATTTTGTAAGAGTCATTGTCTAGGCTGGTGACAACTCTTAACGAGCCTTCCCAGTTTGGTCCAAGCTTGCCTGCAAGAAGATCTTTTCTGGCTTCACCCCTAAACACGCCAGACTAAGTTGCCTGGTTGAAAGGTTCATGGTTGAACCTTGGTGTTATATCTTGTCATCTGACATTTTATAGTTTGTTCCCTGATTCTGGCCATATCCCTAACCTCCTCTGCGATTTCTAACTTAACCTGCATGTTCTCTTCATTATGTTGTTCCTGAAACAACATTCTTCTTGCTGATACTTGCCTTAGTTTGACAAGAATCATGGCATCATTGCCATAAGTGAGCCGAAAGGGAGTTTCATGAGTATTTGACTGTGGTGAGCAATGATAAGCCCAAAAAATGTTGGGGAGTTCTTCCTTCCAAAGGCCTTTGGACTTGTCAAATCTGGTCTATTAAGGACTCTTGGCAAGCGTACCAATTGTCGTTATAAATTACAGAATTTATAAAAGATCGTCTCCACAGGAACTTGAGCTACTCAGTTAATCCAAATAAAACTTGACAGTTCAATAGTTATGTACAATAAGGATGAGACAAATTTCATGTGATTACGAAAGTAACAGACAATTACTAAACTTAGTAAAATGAAATATATTTATGAGAAAGTGGGATTGGGTTTCATCATTCATACCCTCAGTATTCAATTAACTTTACCATGTATAAATCAATTTTTATTCTTATTGGTGCACACATTATTTCACCCCAAATCGATTCCTCGCATTCGAGAATCCTAAGGATATCTACCGAATATTGATCCCTCGCATATGAAGTAAATACCCCAGCATTATAATCATTATTGTGTGCTTTATGCAATCAAAACATTATGCCATATTCCTAGCAACGTAACGTAATGAGTAAAATCATTCATTTCAAATCCTAAGGGCACTTCCCAGTCAAGCTTAGAATTTAAATTCATGAAACTAGTGATCAAGTAGAATCAAGCATTAAGAACAAAATGAAATTACCAATAAGGAATATAAAAGATTCATGCATAAATAAATATTAAAAGAGATACATAGGGGTAAGAAGATTACATCCAATCCTTAAGAGAAGTTAGCCAGTCATTGTGGAGAGCATCTCCTCAAGGGAAGAATTGATGAACGGAACCATCACCACTTCTTTCTGGCAGAGTCTCCATACTAATCCTCACTTCTCTCACTCTCCTAACCTCCCCAATACTAATATTTAAGTTCCTAAACTCTAATTTTCATTCCCTGGATTAAGAATCCATCCAAGGCATCCAAGGCATGCTTTCTCCTTCCATTTTCGTGGCTATTTATAGATTTGGCCCTCCTGCTTGTGTCCACTTTCTCCTTCCAAGTGGTTTTTCCTGTGTTTGCTCGACTGGGCGAGCTAATCCTTATCTCCTTGGAACTTGAAGCTCGCCTGGGCGAGTGATTTACCCTGAAGATGCTTGCCTGGGCGAGTTAAAAGCTTAATGATGAAGAAAGGTCATGGGTCGGGACGAGTTCTAGGCCATTTTGCTTTTGACACCCCCAAATTTGATTTTTATGCCCCTTTCGCTTGCTTTGCTTGCTTGGATGCTTTGGATATTATCGGAACCTATCAAAATACATAATATGATTGGACTAATCTTTCAAAATATGAAAAACAACATTTACATAGGTACAAAATACAAATAGACTAGGTTTAGGGTAAGTTTAATAAGCAAATTTACTAAAATCAAAAGACAAGTGTCTGCATTGTAATCCTAATTTTAACTAAAATATGGCACTTATCATGGTTCGTAAGTCTGTGCCTTGAATTACGTACCATTGTCAATAATGATAGCATAAGGTAGACCGTAGCTGCATATGAGATGTTTCCAAATGAAGATATCAACTTCGCTGGCAATTATCTCTCGTAGTGGCTTTGCTTCAATCCACTTGGTGAAGTAGTCGATAACCACTAATAGGAACTTGACCATTCTTGGAGCTTTAGGAAGTGGTCCCAAGATGTCCACCCCCCACATTGCAAAGGGCTATGGAGAAGTAATAGTGTGAAGGTTGTAAGAGGGAATCTGCCGGATGTCCTCAAACACCTGGCACCTTTTGCACTTCTGAATGAATTCAAAAGCATCGGTCCTGAGCGTCGGCCAGTAGTATCCTGCTCGAACTACTTTGGTGGCAAGGGAGTGTCCTCCTGTGTGAAGATCGCAGATCCCTTCATGAAGCTCTCTCAGGACGTAGTTTGCCTGTTGATTGTCCAGGCACTTGAGTAGAGGTGCAGTCAGACCTCTTTTGAACAGTTCGCCATCAAGGATAACATAGTAGCTGGCTTTCCTCTTCAGTCATCGAGCCTCGTCCTCACTTGTCGGCAGTGTTCCCTTTGTGAAAAAGTTTCTATAAGGGATCATCCAATTAGGTTCCTTCACATCGATTGCCATTACCTCTTGGGTGTCAATGGTGGGATTTTGGAGTATTTCTTGAATGATGGTTTTGAGGTGCTCGATCTTTTTAGTATTGGCCAACTTGGAGAGCAGGTTAGCCCTAGTGTTACTCTCTCGTGGTATATGACACATTTCAAAACACTCGAAACCGTCGACAAGGGTCTTGACCAGATGATAATATAGGAGGAGTATAGCTTCTTTTGTTTGAAACTTGTCGGCGACCTATCCTTGGACGAGTTGCGAGTTAGAGTAGCACCTCAGATACTTAGCTCCAACTTCTTTTGCGAGCCTAAGTCCTGTAATAAGTGCTTCATACTTGGCTTGATTGTTGGAGGCTTTGAAGTTAAACTTCAGGGCTTGTTCCAGCGTCATGTTGCCAGGACCCTCAAGAATAATTCCTTGCTCCACTTCCCCACACGTTAGACGCTCTGTCCACATAGAGGTTCCACCAGTCTGGGGTGGATTTTTCATCCCCTGCAAACTATGCTTAGAAGTCCACCATGAATTGTGTCTTCATGGGGCCACGGGGTTCATATTGTAGGTTGAACTCTGACAATTCAACTGACCATGCTACCATCTTCTCTGCCAACTCTGGTTTCCGCAGTACCTGCTTAATAAGATAGTTAGTTTTCACTATTACCTGGTGACTTTGGAAGTAAGGTCAGAGGTGTCTAGCCGAGGTGACAAATGCTAAGGCTATCTTCTCAATCATTTGATATCCATTCTCTGCATCGTGTAGCATACGACTGGTGAAATAGATAGGGAGCTGGTGTTTCCCTTCTTCTTGGACGAGCGTTGAGCTGACAGCCTCATCTGCAACTGAGAGATACAGAAGCAAAAATGCCTCTGGTCTAGGTCGACTCAAGATTGGTGATGCAACAATAGTCTTTTTGAATGTTTCAAAGGCCTATTCACAGGCTTCATTCCAGAGGAATGGTTTAGTCTTTTGAGTAACCTGTAAAAGGGTTTTGCCTTCTCGACAAGCTTTGGGAGGAAATGTGATAGAGTCGCTAGTCTTCCTTTTAGCCTTTGAACTTCATTGACATTTTTCGGGCTATGCATCTATAAGATGGCTTAGCATTTGTCTGGGTTGACTTCAATTCCTCAGTGTGTAATCATGAAACCAAGGAACTTTCCACCCCACCCCGAATGTTCGCTTTTCAAGGTTAAGACGCATATCAGACTTTCATATTTCCTCAAATACTTCTTCCAAATATGCCACATGCTGAGCTATGCTTTGAGACTTGACGACCATGTCATCAATATATACCTTGACATTGCGTTCGATCTATTTTCTAAAGACAGGGTCCATGAGTCGCTGATACGTGGCCCCTGCATTCTTAAGGCTAAAAGGCATGACTCTGTAGCAATAATTAGCATCCTCAGTAATGAATGTCTTATTTTCTTCATCTGGAGGCTGCATCCTGATTTGGTTGTACCCGGAGTACGCATCAAGAAAACTTAGGACTTGGAACCCAGACGCACCATCGACCAGTTTGTCTATTCTGGGCAACAAGTATACGTCCTTTGGGCATGCCTTGTTAAGATCTGTGAAGTCTGTGCACATGCGCCACTTGCCACTAGCCATTTTAACCTTGGCATCATTGGCAAGCCAAGTAGACTACCTGACTTCTCTGATGAAATTGGCTTTCAGCAATTTACCTACCTCCTTCTTCACTTTCCTTTATCTCTCTTCTCCCATATTCCGTTTCTTCTGACCTACCAGCTTAGCCTGTGGACATATTGCCAGCTTGTGGCATATGACACTAGGATCGATGCTTGGCATATCGGATGGTTGCCAAGCAAATAAATCAGCATTTTTGTGGAGAATGTCAACTATGTGTCTATGCTCGTGACTAGTAAGGTCCTTACTGAGCTGTGTACATTGCCCAAGTTTAAGCCCGAGTTGAAGTTTGACAAGTTCTTCAATCGGTTTAGGTCCTTTGTGAATGTTGTCATCATGTGGATCCACATCGAAGGTATCATCATGGTAAGCTGTATAGATAGAGAGGGTGTAGGAGGTGGACCCTTTGTCTATGCTCATTACCTAACTCATACACCTTGAAGTGGGATTGCGTCTACCCGACTCCCTGCTAGAAGGATACAGTGTCATTTTCAAGATTTTTGCTTGTTAGGCTTGCTTTTGGCTTGCCTTGACAGTAGCAATCTCTTTTGTCACAGTGGGAAACTTCATTTTCAAGTGAGGCCTAGAGACAATGGCTCTAAGCTCATTTAAAGTTTTTATGCTAATTAAAGCGAGGTAGGCAGTGTTGGCCTCTACTATTAAGTATCTTACAGTGAAACTTATAGATAGTCTTCCTTGACCGTGTAAAATATGGGAACACTTCACACTTAACCAAGAGGGGGGGTGAATTGGTTAGCCTTGGTATTTTTAAAAATTATTAGATTAATCAAAATCAGAGTTTCTTTGCCCTTTGGATCTTTATCACAAAAACAATCAAGAATCTTTATCCAAGATCAATCCGTTACTTGTAATGCCTCAAGGAACAACATGTAAAAACAGAATTCACAAAGAGAATAATCAAGTATGCAGAAAATGAAAGAACACACAAGATTTATACTGGTTCACCTCAAACACTATGAGGCTACATCCAGTTTCTTCTACTCAACACTAGAGTAGAGTTCCACTATTGCAAATATTATTCTTACAAGCAATTACAAGCTTCCCTTTATCAACCCTAGATAAAGTTCAGAAGTCTAAAACCCTATTAGACCCTTAGAAGCCAAACCCAAACTGAGAACACTACTCAGTAGTCTTTAGAGAAACACTATGTCTAACCTTGCAAGAAAAACCCAATTACAATAGAACTTCACATACAAAGATTCAATCCCTTTGTGAAGAATACTCTTGCTTTACTAAATCCTAATGACCCATATGAGTATCAATGGAAGCAAGAGCCTAAGAACCCAGAAGAAGGCCTTTGTGAATGTTTAGAAAGCTTTAGGAATGCTCAGAGATTAAAAGTTCAAGTTCTATTTTCGTACTTTAATCAGAAAAGGCAGGTTCTATTTATATGAAAAGAACTGTAACTGAAATAATCGATTAAAAACGCTCCTGTAATCGATTATTTAGCATGTGTACTCGATTACATACGCTCCCATAATCGATTAAACTGTTCATAGCAAGTTCTGGGTTACAGCAACAGGTCATTTAATCGATTATCCCAACATGTAATTGATTACTTTAGAAGGTATGTAAAATCAGTTTGTGCTGAGTAATTGATTAAAACAATTGGTAATCGATTAAGACAGGCTTTGCAAAAATCATGTTTGTGTAATATAATCGATTACAACATATGGTAATCGATTAACGCAGACTAAGTGTAGAACATGAAACGAACTAAATAATCGATTACAGCAAGTGGTAATCGATTAAGGCAGTGTGTCCACTTTTTCCAAATAGGCATGTAATCGGTTATAGTTCAATGGTAATCAATTAAACCAGTCACTTAGCCAAATCACATGTATACTAAGTTTGAAATAATTGATTAATCCGATGATGTAATCGATTAAATTGTTCTTGATATTTTTCCAAAAAGCCTGAAGAATAATGTAATCGATTCTTTAAGTGTATTAATCGATTAAACCAGCTTAATGCTATTTTTCCAAAACACTTAGCTTCTTTTTGAATTCCAAAACAATTACTTAATGCCTTTGTGATGTAATGCTTAAATAAGTATGAATGATATGCATGCAAGGACTTGGATCAACAGAAAGCTTTCTTTCCTTTTACATTTAATCACAATCTTCATCTTCAAGCCTTCAAGCATGTTGAAAGTCAAAACATTTTCAAGTCTTCACATTGCTTCAATCTTCAAGTAGCTCCCCCTCAAATCAACAATCTCCCCCTTTTTGGCTTTAAACATGCCAAATTTGAAATTGAAAAGCAATGGGTCTTGTGATTAACTGGAGAAGCTTCATACCATTTTTATGCACTAGCTTAACACCTGAAAAATTCAAAATCCCTTTGCAAGAACAAGTGTTAAAGGCATATGTTATTAACTCAGCTTTCATTCTTAACATATATGTGTTAATTGCAATCAATTTAAGCACTTAACTCCCCCTAACTTTTCCAGATTATGCATTTGAAATTTCAGTTCAAAAATAGCACGAAAAACAGGGGCAAACAGAGTATGATGCAGAGCATGCTGGTTTTCAATTGGTTTTCAATTATTCTCCCCCTATTTGGCTTTTTAAAGGCAAAAATGTAAGGCACAATGGATTTAAGCATAAACAGAAGCATAATATGGCATTTAATTTGAGATTGAGGAGTACATAATCAAGCTTAATAAAGAAATAAAAACAAAGTACATTAAAACATAAAAACTAAGGCCTAAAGTTCTTCAGATTCATCATCCATCTTTAGTGTGGCCTCTATTCCATCTAGCCTCTCATGAATCTCCCTAAATGAGCCTTGAACTTCTGCCTTGAAGTCATGGTGCATCTGCAGAAGTCCATCCATCTTGGCTAGCATGAGGGATTCGAATTGAGAATAAAGAGGCTGCTCATATTGATCACCTTCACTTGCAGAACCAGCCACTTCTGCACTGTCAGCAACAAAAGGATCCTGCAGTTGAGGGCACTTGTGGTGGCTGACCTCCCATCACCCAGCATCTGGGGTCTTGTGCAATCCAAGTTTTGACAGATGCTTCTCTTGGATGAGGCTATTGGAGGAGTTGGTGTTGTCCACCACTTCATTTGACACATCAATGCCAAAATGATCAATGAACCTAGATACTAGAACAGGATATGGGAAGGGATAGTTAACAAGCCTTTTGGACTTCATCATAATTTCCTGGAAAATAAGAACCCAGTTCATAGGAATGGAGTTTGTGAGACCATACATGAGTTGTAGGTCCTCACCAATAGCTTGGGCATGGTTGGTTGCCCTTGGGGTTAAAATGTAGGTTATGAGATAGTGGAGAAGCCTATTTTCTGGTGTCATAGGACCAGTGCTTAGCCTATTCCTAATGGGTTGGTTTGGGTCAGTGAGGCATTCCCTATAGGTTCCCATCTTGGTATAGCCACCAGGGGTCTCATCAAATTTCCTCTCCCCATCATTTACCACCCCAGCAATGGATTCCCAAATCTCAGGGGTAATTAGTTTTTCTACTCCCTTAACAGTGGACTTAAAATAGCCTTCCATAGAGCCTTTGCCACAGGTGTAGAAGACTCTAACAAGATCAGGGTAATAGGTACCCTTCATCTCCATGAAACGCCTAAGGCCTTGGGTTTCCAACAGGGCAGGAAAAACAAAACCTTCTCTTATGAACCAGTCTAGGCTAATGTATTTGGGTGAGCAGATAGGCTTGGTGGCATTATATTGCAGATATTGCATTTTGTCAGACTCTTTGGTGAACCAAAGACTCAACCTATCAAGTGGAGGTTGGGGTTGAGGGTTTGAGGATGACTCTCCTACCTTACGTTTTCCAGTTCTAACTCTTTTAGGTGCAGACATGGTGAACAAGACAGTTAAGGATAAGGAAGACTTGAAATATTGAGACAGGAAAGCAAGAGAGAATGAAGGTTTGGTGCAAGAAAAAGATGAATCACAAAACCACTATATATAGGCAGGGATTAAGCCCTAAACGTTCAAATTTTTCAAAAATATAGCTGTTATAGACAGTTAATGGAGGTTAATGATGATTTAGGCGTTACAGATTTCCAGAAAAACCGTCAGAAACCACATAACAGCTTGAATAATCGATTAAACTCTTAAGTAATTGATTATTCCAGTGCAACAAATAACAAAATTCACACAGTGTAATCGATTAATCCGTGATGTAATCGATTACAATAATGATTGCCAGAGGTTGAAGATGACCAGTAATTGATTATATGTTGTATGTAATCGATTATTTGCTTAAGGATGACAATTTAAACATGGATAAGAACATTTTAATCGATTAACCCGAGTGGTAATCGATTATTACAGCAACATAGCAATTTCCTAATTGGAGTTCTTAATGATGTAATCGATTAACCCGATAGGTAATCGATTATGTCAGGAAGGCACAATTTTTGATTTTATGAAGAGTAATCGATTACGACTTTGATGTAATCGATTACATTAGCCTAATTTTCATAGTGATTGTCAGTTTTAATGAAAATAATCGATTATCCCGAGTCTTAATCGATTATTACAGCACGTATAGCAGAAAACAGAGCATTTTACCATCTGATACAGCTTTTAATACATTTGAACAATGATTATGGCAAGAGGCTTTCAAAATTTCACATGAATCCTGTAACAAACAAGCTAGTTAATATTGTTTTCATCAAGGATCCCTAGCATGTTTCTAAGAGTGTAAAATCTATCTTTAGGCAGAGGTTTTGTAAATATGTCAGCAAGCTGATGATGTGTATCAATAAATTCTACCTTTATGTTACCTTTCTGTACATGATCTCTTATAAAATGATGTCTAATCTCAATATGTTTGGTCCTTGAATGCATCACAGGATTCTTTGAGATGTTGATAGCACTTGTGTTGTCACACAGCAGTGGAATCTCCTTTAGATCTACTCCATAGTCTTGTAATTGTTGCTTGAGCCATATACTCTGAGCACAGCAACTACCAGCTGAAATATACTCAGCTTCTGCAGTGGATAAAGCTACACAAGCTTGTTTCTTGCAATGCCAAGAAATAAGTGAGCTTCCAAGGAGATGCAAGTTCCACTAGTGCTTTTCCTATCAAGCTTGCATCCTGCAAAATCAGAGTCAGAATAACCAAAAATATTTATTGATGCATCTCTGGGATACCAAAGACCAACTTTGGGTGTTGCCTTGAGATATTTGATGATCCTCTTTACAGCTGTAAGATGAGACTCTTTTGGGTTTGCTTGATATCTTGCACACAAGAAAACACTTAGCATAATATCTGGTCTACTGGCTGTCAAGTAGAGTAATGAGCCAATCATTCCTCTATACTTGGATTCATCCACTTTCTTTCCTTTTTCATCTGAATCAAGATAGGTTGAAGTTGCCATGGGAGTTGCAGCATCATTACTTTTATCCATTTCAAACTTCTTGATTACTTCAAGGCAATATTTAGATTGATTGAGAAAAGTTCCATTCTTCAACTGCTTGACTTGTAATCCTAGGAAGAATGTCAACTCTCCCATCATAGACATCTCAAACTCATGTTGCATAGCTGCAGAAAATTCTTTACAGAGTTTTTGATTAGTTGAACCAAAAATAATATCATCAACATAAATTTGAACCAGTAGAATATCATTCTTTTGCCTTTTGATGAACAAGGTTTTATCAACATTGCCCCTTACAAAAGATTGATCGAGTAGAAAATTACTCAACCTTTCATACCATGATCTAGGTGCTTGTTTCAAACCATAGAGGGCTTTCTTAAGTTTGAAAACATGATCAGGATGCTGAAAATAAAAAAATCCTGGAGGTTGTTCAACATAAATATCCATCTCAATATAGCCATTCAAAAATGCACTTTTCACATCCATTTGAAAAAGTTTAAAACCCATTATGCATGCATAAGCAAGTAGCAGCCTAATAGCTTCTAACCTTGCAACTGGAGCATAATTTTCCTCATAGTCAATACCTTCCTCTTGGTTGTAACCTTTTGCAACCAATCTAGCTTTATTTCTGACTATAAATCCACTTTCATCCAACTTGTTTCTAAAAACCCATTTAGTACCAATAAGCTTAATAGATGGAGGTCTAGGAACAAGTTCCCAAACTTCATTTCTTTTAAATTGATTTAACTCTTCATGCATGGCATGCATCCAATATTCATCTTGCAAAGCATGATTGATATCTTTTGGTTCAATTTGAGAAACAAAAGCCATGTCACAACATAAATTCCTAAGTGAGGATCTAGTAGAGACTCCCTTTGATACTTCACCAATGATGTTATCTAGTGAAAGATCTCTTGTGGTTCTCCACTCTTTAGGCATTTGTCTTGGTGTTGATGAACCTTCTTCAGTACTTGGTTCATTTTTCTCATTGATAGACATCTTCTCAAGTTGAATATTCTGCTTTATTTGACCTGCATCATGATCACAAGCTTTTTCTTCTTTTGAGGGGTTAGATTCATCACAAATTACATGGACAGATTCCTCTATGCACATGGTTCTTTTATTGAAAACTCTGTATACCTTGCTTTGTAATGAATATCCAAGGAAGGTGGCTTCATCAGCCTTTGCATCAAACTTCCC
Organism: Glycine tomentella; assembly: GCA_007407185.1. NCBI lineage: Eukaryota > Viridiplantae > Streptophyta > Magnoliopsida > Fabales > Fabaceae > Glycine > Glycine tomentella. Next base: position 140,559 of record PYAF01004587.1, read on the forward strand.
AAGTGATTCCTTTCCGTTATTTAAAACAAAGCATTTACAGCCAAAGGTTCTTAAGTGAGAAACATTGGGCTTTCTTCCTTTATACAACTCATAAGGGGTTTTCTTCAAAATGGGTCTTATGAGAAGTCTATTTAAAGTATAGCAAACAGTATTTACTGTATCAGCCCAAAAATATTTGGGTAAATTTGTCTCATTTAGAAGTGTCCTAGCACCTTCTTCAAGTGATCTGTTTTTCCTCTCCACAACATCATTTTGTTGAGGTGTTCTTGGAGCTGAAAAATTGTGGTTAATCCCATTTTCCTCACAGAATTTTTCAAAATCTTCATTTTGGAATTCTCCACCATGATCACTTCTAATTGAGACAATTTTACATCCTTTTTCATTTTGAACAAGTTTGGCTAATTTTCGAAAAGAATGGAAAGTATCACTTTTGGATTTCAAAAACAAAGTCCAAGTGAATCTAGAGAAATCATCAACAATAACTAATCCATAGTAATTGCCCCCTAAACTCATAGCTCTTGAAGGACCAAATAAATCCATGTGTAAAAACTCAAGTGGTCTAGAGGTGGAAACAATGTTTTTGCTTTGAAAAGATATTTTTGTTTGTTTCCCCTTTTGATATGCATCACACAATTTGTCCTTCTCAAATTTGAGTTTTGGCAAGCCAATGACCAAGTCCCTCTTGATGAGCTTATTCATATGATGCATATTAATATGACTAGCTCTCTTATGCCACAGCCATGTTTCATCTACCTTACTCAATAAACATGTGGTTTTGTGAAACAATGCATGGTCAATGGAGAGTAACTAAACATTACCTTTCCTTTTGCCAATATGAATTACCTCTTCACTCTTACCATCACAAATTAAACAACAATCTTGATTGAAGGAAATCTTGTAGCCTTTGTCACATAATTGGCTAATGCTAAGCAAGTTGTGCTTCAAGCCTTCAACATAGAGCACATTGCTGATTTTAGTATTTAAGCTATCACCAATGCTTCCTTCACCCATGATCTTTCCTTTGTTGTTGTCTTCATATGTGACAAAGCCCCCATCTTTAAAAGTGAGATTCTTGAGCAAGGACATGTCACCCATCATGTGTCTTGAGCATCCACTATCAAGATACCATAGAGAAGAGCTTGCTCTTAGACACACCTACAAAAGAAATAAATTACTTCAAAGGAAGAGGTACCCAATTTAAGTTGGGTAGCATTTTTCTTTCTTTTAGGAACCCAAATACAATCACCATTAGGCACATAGAATCTTCTAGCATAGCATTTAAATAATGTGTGTCGTTTTTCCATACAATAGTTGCAAGTGACAGATTTGAAGTTTTTCCTAAATCCAGAATTTTGATTAATTCTTGAATTTCTTTGCCACTTTTGATTCTTCTATTTTGGAGGTACAAAAACTGTTTTACCTTTTGATTTTGAACCATATTTATACCCCAAACCAGAAGTATCACCAGCATATCTTTGCACACTTAGCATTTCAGCCAAGTTGCATTTTCCCTTATAAAACTTTCTCAAGAGATCAATCAAATCACTGTTTTCAGCCATAAGCAACATATGTTTTTCACCTTGGCTTTGTTTATACTCATCAAAATCCTTTTGAAGCAAATTGTACTTGTCAACCCCGCTAGAAGAAGAGGCGCACACACATTCATTCAATTTGTAACTTGAAACAAGTTTTTCATTTTCTTCTTTCAAGTTGTAAATCTCATTTTGTAATTCAGTAATTTTTTCAATATGTCATCTTAGATTTCCTCTAAGCCTATTGATGGATTTTGCTAGTTTTTGGGCTTCCTCATACATTTCTTGAAAAGCATAAATAGCTTGATCAAGTTTAGAATTTACCTTATCATCTTCATCCAGAAGATCATTTTCTTCATTGATAATTGAGGTGAGACATATGTTGGCTTCTTCCATTTCAGCAGAGGATTCAGAGGTTGAAGACTCATTGTCTTCCTATGCAATGTATGCTCTTCTAGGCTTAGCTTCCTTCTTGCCTTTGCTGTCTTGTTGCTGTTTCTTCAAGTATATGGAGCATTCTGATTTAATGTGACCCGGTTTGCCACATTCAAAACATGTATAGTTGTTGTCCACCTTCTTGAAGTTGCTTGTGTTGTTGTTTGTAGAATTGTTCTTGTTGTTTCTTGCAGACTTTTTGCCCTTGTTCTTCTTCAAAAATTTGTTGAACTTCTTTACAATCACGTTCATGCTTTCATCTTCATCTTCATCACTAGAGTTTTCATCTTTCTCCACTTTGGGTGCTGCAGATTTCAGTGCTATTCCCTTGCTTTTTCTTTCTGCATCTTCACCAAAAGTTAGTTGAGACAATTCAAACTCATATTCAAGCAACTTACCATAGAGTGCAGCCATTGTCATTTTTGAAAGGTCTTTAGATTCCTTGATGGCTGTTACTTTGGGTTGCCAAGCTCTAGTGAGGCATTTCAGAATCTTGATGTTAAGTTCTTCAGCATCAAATGTTTTGCCAAGCCCAAGAGGTGATTCACTATATGTGTGAACCTTGTTTGAAGCTGGGAAATACTCTCATTCTGATTCATCTTAAACATTTCATATTCATGTATCAAGGAATGCTTCCTTGATCTCCTTACTTCCTCAGTTCCTTCATGCGATTTCAAGCATCTCCCACATCTCCTTGGCACTTGTGCATCGAACAGTTCTGAAAAATTCATCAGAAGATAGAGCAGAGGTTATCATGTTCTTTGCTTTAAAATCATACTGAACAATTCTTTTCTCATCATCATTCATCTCATCCCAATCTTTGGGAATCATGTTATTGTCTATTATCTTGATGGGCACCCTAGGACTCTTTTCTATGGCATTCCATGGTCCTGAATCATTGGATTGAATAAAGATCTTCATTATATTTTTCTAAAAGCTGAAATTCTCTCCCTCAAACAAAGGAGGTCTGTTTAAAGATGCACCTTCCTTGAAGGTTATTTGTGAAGTATTCATTTTGAAAAAAAATGATCTTGAGTATCTTACAAGACCTAGCTCTTGATGCCAATTGTAAAATATGGGAACACTTCACACTTAGCCTTGGTATTTTTAAAAATTATTAGATTAATCAAAATCAGAATTTCTTTGCCCTTTGGATCTTTATCACAAAAACAATCAAGAATCTTTATCCAAGATCAATCCATTACTTGTAATGCCTCAAGGAACAACATGTAAAAATAGAATTCACAAAGAGAATAATCAAGCATGCAGAAAATAAAAGAACACACAAGATTTATACTGGTTCACCTCAAACACTATGAGGCTACATCCAGTTTCTTCTACTCAACACTAGAGTAGAGTTCCACTATTTCAAATATTATTCTTACAAGCAATTACAAGCTTCCCTTTATCAACCCTAGATAAAGTTCAAAAGTCTAAAACCCTATTAGACCCTTAGAAGCCAAACCCAAACTGAGAACACTACTCAGTAGTCTTTAGAGAAACACTATCTCTAACCTTGCAAGAAAAACCCAATTACAATAGAACTTCACATACAAAGATTCAATCAGAAACTTTACAACAACAAAGATTAAGGAAAGAATTCACCTGATGATCCAAGAATGATATGCATAATGATGAAAATACCAGGTTGAATGCAGAAACAATATGCAAAACAGTTTTTCCTTAAACTTTGTGAAGAATACTCTTGCTTCACTAAATCCTAATGACCCATATGAGTATCAATGGAAGTAAGAGCCTAACAACCCAGAAGAAAGCCTTTGTGAATGTTTAGAAAGCTTTAGGAATGCTCAGAGATCAAAAGTTCAAGTTCTATTTTCGTACTTTAATCAAAAAAGGTAGGTTCTATTTATATGAAAAGAACTGTAACTGAAATAATCGATTAAAAATGCTCATGTAATCGATTGTTTAGCATGTGTAATCGATTACATACGCTCCCGTAATCGATTAAACTGTTCATAGCAAGTTCTGGGTTACAGCAACGGGTCATTTAATCGATTTTCCCACGTGTAATCGAGTACTTTAGAAGGTATGTAAAATCAGTTTGTGCTGAGTAATCGATTAAAACAATTGGTAATCGATTAAGACAGGCTTTGCAAAAATCATGTTTGTGTAATGTAATCGATTACAACATATGGTAATCGATTAAGGCAGACTAAGTGCAGAACATGAAACAAACTAAATAATCGATTACAATAAGTGGTAATCGATTAAGGCAGTGTGTCCACTTTTTCCAAATAGGCATGTAATCGATTACAGTTCAATGGTAATTGATTAAACCAGTCACTTATCCAAATCACATGTATACTAAGTTTGAAATAATCGATTAATCCGATGATGTAATCGATTAAATTGTTCTTGATATTTTTCCAAAAAGCCTGAAGAACAATGTAATCGATTCTAATGTATTAATCGATTAAACCAGCTTAATGCTATTTTTCCAAAACACTTAGCTTCTTTTTAAATTCCAAAATAATTACTTAATGCCTTTGTGATGTAATGCTTAAATGAGTATGAATGGTATGCATGCAAGGACTTGGATCAATAGAAAGCTTTCTTTCTATAATAACCCAGAGTTCTGTCGCGGATGGCGTGGCATTCCGCGCAGATCGCGCCAGAGGTCCTGCTGAGAAAACCATGTTTGGTATGTGGCGCGGTCAGCGCCAGGGTTGGTGCGAGTGGCGCCATGAGTTGCAGCTGGCGCGGATGGCGCCTGATGTGTTGCAAACACATCTTAGTTTTAGGATAGTTTTAGGTTATATTTTAGTAAATTAAATAGGAAAATAAGTTAGAATTAGTTAAGTTTATTGAATTATTGTTTTTAATTTATTTCATTACCATTTAAGTATTTTTCAGGCCAAAAGAGGAGTTTAAAGAAAAGAAAAAGAAGAAAGCAAGATTTTTGGTCTGGTGCGGATCGCGCCAGTATCCGCGTGAGTCGCGCCAGCATGGAAAACCCAAGCTTCAGCACGAGCAGTTCACGCTAGCCGCGCCACAATCCACGCTAGTAGTGCCATCTATTCGAAGCACCGCGCGATCAGCGCCAGAGTCCGCGCCACTTGCGCCAGATTCTGAAGTCAGGGTTCCAGCTTGAGAAATCCACGCGATCAGCGTGGAGTTCCACGCGATCAGCGCCACATCTTCGAGAGCACCGCGCGGATCGCGCCATGAAGATCCTATTTCCTGTTTTAAATTATCTGTTTCGAATTTCTGGAAAAGATTAGGCTTTGTTACTGTAATTAAATGATTTTATAAATATTAAGCCTCTGAACTGAGCCAGAGGAGAGCCATTAGCATCTATCTTCATATTTGAACATCCAAAACCCTAGGAAATCAAGAATCAAGGCTAGAATTGCAAGAGAATTATGAATTACTCAACAGCTTTTGTGTTCTTGAGGCCTATGGCAGGCTAAATCTTTTATTGTGGGAAGGCCATGAACTGATGAGAACTCCTCTGTAATTTGACTGGTATTGAAATACGTATGTTTTGATTGCTTTATTCTTATCTGTTCTTCATTCATATTCTTATTTGAAATTGATCACTCCAATTAAGTACTTAGGGTTAGGATTCGCAATGGGAACGTTAGGGTTCTAATTTCTGACCTGTTAAGAATAACATTTGTTCATCACCTAGGAATAGGGATGCGTAAGTGCAGAATTTATAATACGATCTTTTGAGTGCTTAAACTGATAGATTTCACTAAGGAATTAGGTTTTCGATTCAGGTTAAAGGGTTAATTCACTAAGGGATTAGGGATTAACTAATCTAAGAAAGACTTATTCTCTGAACAATCATAACAGGAACCCATATGATATATTCTTTAAATGCTTAATTTGACAGAATCACTAAAGGCTTAGGGTTCGTGATCGAATTAAAGGGCTGAATCGCTAGTTATCTAGGTTTCACGAATATAGAAGAGATTTATCATATGTGCACATTAACTTAACAAATCAGTCAAGTGAAAGAGGAGGAATCAGAGGGGATTGTGCCTGACTACAATTAATCATCCATTGGTAATCTTCAATTCAATTTACTACATTTATTTGATTTCTGTCTTTACATTCTAACAACCAATCAACCAACAACACTTTTCTGCGTAATTTTACTTTCAATCACAATCTTTAGTGTTATTGTGAAAATCACCCCAATCCCTGTGGAGAACAATACTCACTTACCTAACTTTATTACTTGAAACGATCGGTGCACTTGCCGTAGTGTGCGGATATCACAACAAGTTTTTGGCGCCGTTGCCGGGGATTGGTTAACGGATTTTTACAATAATCTTAATCTTTGTGATTGAAATTTTTGTTACTAATCACTTCTCCTAAGTTTTATGCGAGGTTCAGTTAGTTCTGAGGATTTGCACTTTGACCCAGAAATAGAAAGAACAATCCGAAGGAGACTAGCTAGCCAAAGAAGAAGAGAAGCAGAAAATTCTGACTTTGATTCACTTCCAGAATCAGATTCAGAATTAGAAGAAAATATGGCTGAAGCAAGAAACAACCAGCCGAGACCAGAAGATGAACTGATGGGGGATATTCTGGCCCCAATGTTCACTAGACCTAACTCCAGTATTGTGAGACCCACCATACAAGCTAACCACTTTGACA
>PYAF01004587.1:147254-168167 GCA_007407185.1 Glycine tomentella
CACCTTCCAAAGATGCATGCTTTCAATTTTTTCTGACATGGTAGAAAGAGGGCTTGAGGTATTCATGGATGATTTTTCTGTCTTTGGCCCTTGCTTTAATTCATGTCTAACTAATTTATCTAAAGTTTTAAAAAGATGTCAAGAGACTAATCTAGTATTAAACTGGGAAAAATGTCATTTTATGGTAAGGGAAGGCATAATGCTAGGCCACAAAATATCTGAAATGGGAATAGAGGTAGATAGAGCTAAGCTTTTATTAATTGAGAAGTTACCTCCTCCTATTAATGTGAGTGGTGTTCGCAGCTTTTTAGGCCATGCAGGTTTCTACCAAAGATTCATCAAGGATTTCTCCAAGATCGCAAAGCCGTTAAGCCAACTGCTGGAGAAAGATACTGAATTTGTGTTTAATGATGCTTGTCTTAGTGCATTTAATAATTTAAAACAAAAACTCACCACTGCACCAGTGTTGATTGCTCCGGATTGGAGTTTGCCATTTGAATTAATGTGTGATGCTAGTGATTATGCAGTAGGTGCCGTTTTAGGACAACAGAAAGAGAAAAGACTGCATGTGATTTATTATGCTAGTAAAATCTTAAATGAGGCACAAGTAAACTATGCCACAACTGAAAAAGAGATGCTAGCTGTTGTTTATGCCCTTGATAAGTTTAGATCGTATTTAGTAGGCTCTAAAGTCATCGTTTATACTGACCATGCAGCCTTAAAATTTTTACTGCATAAACAAGATGCAAAACCCCGTTTGCTGCGTTGGATGTTGTTGTTGCAGGAATTTGATTTGGAAATCAAAGATAAAGCTGGAGTAGAAAATAAAGTTGCAGACCACTTGTCTAGGATTCAGGAGAAGGACTTACAAGATGGACCAGAGATTGAAATCAATGAGTCTTTCCCTGATGAGCAAGTGCTTGCTGTGCATACCAGTCCATGGTTTGCTAACCTGGCTAATTTTAAGGCTGCTGGAATTATACCTGAAGAATTGAACTGGCAGCAGAGGAAGAAATTTCTGCATGATGCGAAGAGGCATTTCTGGGATAACCCTTATTTATATTTTCAATGCACTGACAATGTTATCTGCAGATGTATAGCTGAAAGTGACGTGCCGGATATTCTGTGGCACTGTCATTCCTCCAACTACGGAGGGCATTTTGGAGCCAATAGAACTGCACACAAAGTTTTGCAATGTGGCCATTATTGGCCAACACTCTTTAAAGATTCTAAAGATTTTGTGATGCAATGTGACAATTGTCAAAGGACAGGTAATGTTTCTCGCAGAGATGAGATACCGTTAAACAACATCCAAGAAGTGGAGCTTTTTGATGTATGGGGCATTGATTTCATGGGACCCTTCCCTAAGTCATTCTCCAACCAATACATCTTGGTTGCTGTAGACTACGTTTCTAAGTGGGTTGAGGCAGCTGCTTTACCCACCAATGATGCTAAGGTGGTGGTCTCATTCCTAAGGAAGAACATATTCACAAGATTTGGGGTGCCAAGGGCAATTATTAGTGATGGAGGGACTCATTTCTGCAACAAGCAGTTTGATAGCTTGCTTGCAAAATATGGAGTGAAACACAAAGTGGCAACCCCATACCACGCTCAGACAAGTGGCCAGGTGGAGATTTCTAACCGTGAGTTGAAGAGAATACTTGAGAAAACTGTTGGAACATCAAGAAAGGACTGGGCCAAGAAGCTAGATGATGCTTTATGGGCATACAGGACTGCATTTAAGACTCCTATAGGTATGTCTCCTTTTCAGCTTGTCTATGGTAAGGCTTGTCATCTCCCTATTGAACTTGAACATAAAGCAATTTGGGCAACTAAGTTTTTAAACTTTGAACTAACAAAGGCTAATGAGAAAAGATTGTTTCAGTTAAATGAATTAGATGAGTTCAGGTTAGCTGCATATGAGAATGCCAGGATATACAAAGAGAAGACAAAGAAGTGGCATGACAACCAAATCTGCCCAAAGGAGTTTGTTCCTGGCCAACAAGTGTCGCTCTACAATTCCCGCCTGCGCCTTTTTCCAGGTAAATTAAAGTTCCGTTGGTCTGGACCATTCATTGTGCGAGAAGTCTTTCCTTATGGCACAGTGGCAATTTCACCTCTGGATAGTGATAAAGCTTTCAAGGTAAATGGTTACCGTTTGAAGCATTATTTTGGAGGAGAGGTGGACAGAACTTCAGCTTCTATTCCACTTAACACCACTGAGGTTTGAAATGAATCAAGCGTCTAGCTTAAGACATTAAACGAGCAACCCTTAATGTATATATCTGATGCCTTGAGTTCTGATTTAAGTTGATAACAGTAAGTTTATTTTTATTTTTCTGCGTACTCTTTAATAGTGAATTTTGTTTCATGCATTATTAGATAGGGCCGATTTCTTTATGATTTTGAGGGCATTAGAAGTAGGTTAGGAGTAGGTTCAACCAATTTCAGTTAGGAAGTATCTCAATTGCATTTAAATGTTAAAATCCAAGAGACACTGAAAAACCAGAAAAAGCTGTCAAAAGAGTCTGGCGCGGATCGCGCCATACTTGGCGCTGACCGCGCCACATCTCGACCAAGTCACGCTAACAGTGTGAACACTCGTGCTGATCGCGTGAGGTGTTCGACCATAGGCCTTGTTTCTGAAACATTCCGCGCGGCCAGCGTGGGATGTGGCGCCATCCGCGCCAAACTCTCGAATGGTCCACGCTATCCGCGTGACTTTCTGCGCTGATCGCGTGAGTGGGGCGCCAGGCAATCCTTCCAGTGTTTTATGGCGCGATCAGCGCCACATGCCGCGCGATCCTTGCGGGACATTGAGAACAACTTTTATTTTTAAAATCCCTTCATTCGCGCTTCATTCATTTCATTTCCCAAATTCTCTCCATGTTTTCAGCACTAACCTCATCACCACCATTTATCTGCATCCACCATTCACACCATGAACCTTCATAGTCTGGTTCTTTTTCCTCCTTCCTTTCTATATCTCTCTCTCTCTCTTTAGCATTTTTTTCCCAATTTCAGTTCTCCATCTGTTCTCAGTTGCTTAAAGGAGTTGTTTACATTTGCTATCATGGCTGGGGACAAGGTAATATTCTGAACCAAATTGCTTTATAATGTATAATGGTATGTTGCACAAGCATTGGAAAACCAAGTCTCACTTCCCTAGGTTATTTACATTGTGTTTTGATGAACTTTCTGCCCAAAAACCTTAGGGTGAGAACCTAATTGCTGTTGTTCATTGATTGTTCTTTGCTTGATTCTGAATGTTGATGGTTGTTGGACAATGAAAATGTGGTGTGCTTAGTGAGTTTTAATGATGCCCATAACCTGTTTAATAAATTGCATGTGTGAAAATCCATTCATTTTTCTTGGTTTGGTTTCTAACAAATTCCACTTTGGCTTAGGTTACATTTGATATGATTTGATTGAACTGAATCTCACTAATTCTAGTTGACATTTTTGAATGCTAAATGGGTAAAGCACATGGATTCATAGTGGTTATTTGCTGTGCATGAAATCTGTCCTAAATACTTGAACAATACATCGCTTGAAGTTATTTATGTGGTATTAACGTTTGCGTGCACTCTTTGAATCTGAATTGTTGGTACAGCACAAGTTTTAATGTTTGATGCATATCTCTGTTCTGATTTTGAACTAGACTTGTTGAATTGTATTAATTGGGCTAAATCTGGGAATCCAGATGCTGCCATTCATTTTCTGTCATGCTTTGCATCTTATCTACTAGTCTACCTGGTGACTGAAAGAACCTAAATCTGGTAATCCTAGGCACTGCAAAATTCTGAGTAGATTGCTTCCCAGACAAATTATACATATGCTGTTTTGTGATGAAACTGAACTGTGTCATTCATTTTTTGATAACTATTCCTTGATGCACAGTATTCCTGCATTAGTTATTGATTGTTTGTCTTGACCCAATGGAAGGAACAAATCTGGGAATTATTGAATCATGCATATACATATGGATTTTGTTCTAAGTTTCAGGGAAAACAAGGTGATAAAGGCAAGAAAAAGAGCACTGCTGCAGGTGGCAGCAAAAGGGCCAGATTCCGATCTGCTGAGTGCCAGGAACGCTTTGATACCTGGTATCTCCCGAAGAAAATTATTTCAGAGAAAAGAATTTTGTGGGAAGCGTTCCCTGAGGACAACCCAGTCCGGGAAGTCATCGTCCGCCATCAGTGGCAAAAGCTTGTCAGCTTCCCGGAACCCAGCTCCAGTATGATATTGAAGGAATTCCTAGCTAATGTCGATCCATCCACAGTAGCGAGGCAGTTTCTTTCTTGGGTTCGGGGAGTTCAGGTTTCATTTGACGAGAAGGCCATTGAGCGCTTGCTGGACACCCACTATGACCCCTTCCAGAGGTGTGCCTTCAGTCACCTATTCTTCGCGATGCAACCAGATGCACTCACTAAATTGTACAGAGAGGAGGTCCCTCAGCATGCCACTACCATCCGCAGGGCCATTACAAGCCTTTACACCGCATGGAAGCCCAAACCAGGGCTTGATTACATACCGGAGAAATTGCGAAAACATGATTTGGTTGGAGACGCCGCCTTCTGGCATCAGTTTGTGAATCACACAGTCATCCCATCCACTAACATGACTGATGTGAAGGCGGAGCGGGCGATTCTCCTCTATATTCTCCGTGGTAAAGGTAACCTCCGCATTTCTAACATTCTTTCTAACCGCATTCTTCGCATGATTCAGGATGCCAGCAGTAAGTCCTGGCTGGCGCACTCTTCTTTGATTCTTCATCTATGTCGCCAAGACGGCGTGCACATTGCCGATGATGAGCCCATGGACGTCCCAATCTCCACCCTCATGAGTCATCAGACATACTTGGACGCCATGGCAACCGCCACTGACGAACAGGTTCTTAGAGCTTCAAAGCTCACACCTGACGAGATTGCCATCCGTTCACCCAGAGACATCCTAGTACCAGAGGAACCTCACCTAGCTCAGCCACCCACAGATGCCGCACTATCAGCTTCAGTTCCTTCTTCCACTATTCCTGGACATGAGCCACTCTACACAGATTCTCCCACTTATTTAGCTTTCCAGGAGTTTGTCCGAAATCAGCTTTCCCAGCAGACTAGCATGATTGGAGCCATTTGCAGACACCTGGGCATCCCACATTCTGAGTACCAGATTCCATCACCATCGGCCCAACCAGCTACTACTACTCCTCCTCCGACAACTGAGGCTGAAACTATTGAGGAGAGCGCAGAAGGAGAAGAGTGACCAGGACTCATTTTACTATTTTGTTTTGTTTCTTTGTTTTATTTTGATTTTCAACTTTAGACATATCAACTTTTTGCACATTTATAATTCTGCATACATATATATAGTATAGTTTCTAACTTTTTGCACATTAAAAACCTGTTCAGATTAATGTTTGTGTTTGTTCGTGATTTTCCAAATAAGGTTTTCCAAAGTGCTGTAACCTTATTTATGGTTGCTGGGGACAACAACATATAAATCTGGGAATGGTCGTTACGCATTATTTCGCAAATCACAGTCAAGGAAAAATGATGTCTAACAGAAATTTTTCAAAAATAAATAAACAGCACATCAGAATTTTCAGGATAATAGTTAATGGACGCAGTAATGGATAAGAAGTTTCTGAGGGAAGCCTGATGAAATGAAACATAGCATGAATTGCATGATACATGAATGGAATTGATTGTTGGTATGTGATATACATGTTGAAGTTGAAATGATGCCTAAAATTAAGTCAGCTGAGATTGACTTGGGTTGAATTACCTGTGAGATTTTGAGCCAAACAGTAAGTATTTTCTTTCTGAGAGACTCCATTTTCATGGTATTCTAGAACTTGAAATGTTTCTCTGGATGCAGGTGTGACTTGACATGATTAAGGCAGTTATTTCTTCTTAAACCAGGGCCAAATTGACTCACCATCATTCAGTTCCATTTGCACCACATTTGAGCCTGAGCCTTTCATTTCAAATTACCTAAAATCAGAGCTTTATCCATTGACCAACTTCCCTGAGGCTAGAGAAAGTAGAATACAAGTTTTTGATAGCAGAAAAAGAGGGAATTGTCCATCAAGGCTTAGAGGAAAACAAGTGATACCAATTGGTATGGAAGTCAAAAGAATAAATAAGATTGATTGAAAAGTAAAAAGTCTGAAAATGTCAGTTGGAAATCTGAATAGTTGCTGTATTGTGTTTCAAGAAAAGAAAAGAAAAAGAAGAAAAAGAGATAGTTCTTAGTTTGCTTTATAAGAATAAATTGTTGAATAAAATTTCCAGATTTTGAAAAGGTGAATCAATGAAGATGGATAACCACAAGATTGGGACTTAAACACTGGATCTAGCCTCATATTAGCTACTATCCAAAGAATTTCTTACCTTTAGCCCAGCCAAGTTACAAGCCGGAAAGACCTTCTGATCAAGCTGTGCTTGCACCTGTTGAGAATATTTTCAAGCTTATGGTAGTGCTGTGACTATGTTGAGTGAGAGATTGATCAAACCGATACACTTGAGTAAATGAGTGATTAAACACTTTTCTGTGAGTAATACTCAAGTTTTTTCTCATAAATTGACAGCATTGAAGGTGTCAGGAATAACTTTGACTTGAATTGATCATACATATCATGAAAGTTTTGGGATTGTAAAATGTGGTCTGTGTTTTGATTGTTGATTCTTGCTTAGTGTTGAAATTCTTTCTGTTGCTGGGGACAACAACTAATAAATCTGGGAATTATTTGATGTGTTGCAAACACATCTTAGTTTTAGGATACTTTTAGGTTATATTTTAGTAAATTAAATAGGAAAATAAGTTAGAATTAGTTAATTTTATTGAATTATTGTTTTTAATTTATTTCATTACCATTTAAGTATTTTTCAGGCCAAAAGAGGAGTTTAAAGAAAAGAAAAAGAAGAAAGCAAGATTTTTGGTCTGGCGCCGATCGTGCCAGTATCCGCGCGAGTCGCACCAGCATGGAAAACCCAAGCTTCAGCACGAGCAGTTCACGCTAGCCGCGCCACAATCCACGCTAGTAGCGCCATCTATTCGAAGCACCGCGCGATCAGCGCCAGAGTCAGCGCCACTCGCGCCAGATGTCTGAAGTCAGGGTTCCAGCTCGAGAAATCCACGCGATCAGCGTGGAGTTCCATGCGATCAGCGTCACATCATCGAGAGCACCGCCCTATCAGTGCGGGAATCCGTGCGGATCGCGCCATGAAGATCCTGTTTCCTGTTTTAAATTATCTGTTTCGAATTTCTGGAAAAGATTAGGCTTTGTTACTGTAATTAAATGATTTTATAAATATTAAGCCTTTGAACTGAGCCAGAGGAGAGCCATTAGCATCTATCTTCATATTTGAACATCCAAAACCCTAGGAAATCAAGAATCAAGGCTAGAATTGCAAGAGAATTATGAATTACTCAACAGCTTTTGTGTTCTTGAGGCCTATGGCAGGCTAAATCTTTTATTGTGAGAAGGCCATGAACTAATGAGAACTCCTCTGTAATTTGACTGGTATTGAAATACATATGTTTTGATTGCTTTATTCTTATCTGTTCTTCATTCATATTCTTATTTGAAATTGATCACTCCAATTAAGTACTTAGGGTTAGGATTCGCAATGGGAACGTTGGGGTTCTAATTTCTGACCTGTTAAGAATAACATTTGTTCATCACCTAGGAATAGGGATGCGTAAGTGCAGAATTTATAATACGATCTTTTGAGTGCTTAAACTGATAGATTTCACTAAGGAATTAGGTTTTCGATTCAGGTTAAAGGGTTAATTCACTAAGGGATTAGGGATTAACTAATCTAAGAAAGACTTATTCTCTGAACAATCATAACAGGAACCCATATGATATATTCTTTAAATGCTTAATTTGACAGAATCGCTAAAGGCTTAGGGTTCTTGATCTAATTAAAGGGCTGAATCGCTAGTTATCTAGGTTTCACGAATATAGAAGAGATTTATCATATGTGCACATTAACTTAACAAATCAGTCAAGTGAAAGAGGAGGAATCAGAGGGGATTGTGCCTGACTACAATTAATCGTCCATTGGTAATCTTCAATTCAATTTACTGCATTTATTTGATTTCTGTCTTTACATTCTAACAACCAATCAACCAACAACACTTTTCTGTGTAATTTTACTTTCAATCACAATCTTTAGTGTTATTGTGAAAATCACCCCAATCCCTGTGGAGAACGATACACACTTACCTAACTTTATTACTTAAAACGATCGGTGCACTTGCCGTAGTGTGCGGATATCGCAACAGCGCCACAGCTGGCGCGAGTAGCGCGGGAAGTGGCCTGGAATATCCATTTCCCCTGGTTTTCCACGCGACCAGCGCCAGGGTCGGCGCTGCTGGCGCCAGCTGGGTTTTGGAAGTTGGCGCGGATAGCACTGGTTTGGCGCTGATAGCGCCATAGGTTCTGGAAGATGGCTCTGGTAGCGTGAGTGCCGCACAGATGGCGTCACAGTGGCGGTGCAGTTGCCGCGGGTAGCGCGGGATCTGGCGCGGATCACGCCAGACCTCAGACAGACCCATTATAAGAGGGGGGTCGCGTTTTTGAAAAGAGAAACCTTCTCTTCTTCTTCCCCAGCACCTCAACCTCCATTGTTGGACCTTCCCAAGCTTCCATGACCCCATTTATTGGCCCTAAACACATTCCTAACACATTTAGCCTCCTAGAAACCAAGTTTTAGCTAGAATCCTTCCTCCTTTGGCCTTGAAACCCCAGAGAAAGCCCTTCTCCGAGAAAAATTGAAGAGAGCTCAAGTTTAACGAGGAACGACGGTGATTCAGCTGCACCAGGGCTAGGGAGAGTAGTCCAGAGGCCTTCCTCATCAGTTCTGATGAATAGTGACCCACTTGTGATAGAGCTAGAATTAGCTCTGGGTCCTGTTGAGAGATGTGTTTAGAATGATGAGAGGAGGAAGGATTAGCTTTCAGTTTGTGATTTGGTGAATGTTGATGTTGGCTCTAGGTTTATGCATGTGTGACTTGGACTGAGTCACTTGATCTGAGACATGCAAGAGCCTTGTTGGTGGGCTTGATGTGCCTGAGGGGCCATGGGAACGGTGTCTTCAGAGATAGACCGTCCAAGCCCTATGGAAATCCCTGAGTTGTTGGTTTGTGTGAGCTTTGAGCTCACTGTGAATGGCTTGTGTTGAGTCTGTAATGACTCTGAGGCCATGGCTGAGTTGAAATAGACCACTGAGGGTCTATGGAAAGGCTTAGAGTGGATAGGCCTGATGAACCTTAAGTTAGATAACTTATGGATGATGGAAAGGACTGAGGTTCCTTTCCCAGGGGCAGTTGAGGATTGCTTGATGAGCTTGTGTATGTTTATTTGCATGGAATGGTTTGTGATATGCGTTTGTATGCCTTGGTAGGGCTTGACACTGTGGGTGTCAGAGACGCAGGCCATAGTTCAAGGTTGACGCTGTGAGGCACGGCTTGCCAGGTAAGCTTATCGTTCTGGGAATTATTCCCTTATTCTTGTTTGCCACCCAAGTGGGTGATGGTGGTGTTTTTATGCAACTGATATATATGTATATATATTGCTGTGAAAGGCCAATGTGGCCTAGTTTTGATATTTGAAATGGACTGGACACCGAAATGGTGTCATGAGGTGAATATATGTATATATATATATATATATATATATATATATATATATAAGTAAACCCTAGGATAGACACTGAGAGAGTGTTAGGGTGATGATACACCTGGTGGTACAGGTGTGAAAGGCCTTGGGCCTTCAGATGGATAGACACCATGAGGGTGTCTGAGACTCTTGTGAGATAAAGACCATGGTATGGTCTGTGTTTGCATCAAGAGGATACTGGAATAGTATCCGGCTAGATGAGACTTACTAGCCAGAGGAAGAGTTTGAGGACTCACTGGGAATGGCTGATACTCCCTGTGAGGTGCCACTGCTCTTCACCTAAAGTCCTAAGGACGGATTGCCCTGTATGGATGTTCCTCCTTAGGCAGTGATGATGAAAGCCCTGAGTGGTTATCCTCAGGCCAGTTTCTGAAAGTCCTGAGAGATCGAGTGCCTCCGGTGTGAGATGATCTCTCTCAGGCAAGTGGTTGAAAGTCCTGGGAGATTGAGTGCCTCCTGTGTGGGATGATCTCTCTCAGGTAGCGGACTGACGTCTTGAGGGATGAGTGCCTCCTGTGTGAGATGATCTCTCTCAGGCGTGTGTTTGGAAATCCTAAGGGATGAGTGCCTCCGGTGTGAGATGATCTCTCTCAGGTAGTGGTTTGATAGTCTGAGGGATGGAGTGCCTCCGGCGTGAGATGATCTCTCTCAGATCGTGATTGGAAGTCCTGAGGGATTGAGTGCCTCTTATATGATATGATCTCTCTCAGGCAGTAGATCTGGAAGTCCTGAAAGATGAGTGCCTCCAGCGTGAGATGATCTCTTTCAGGCATATGTTTGTGAAAGTCCTGGAGGTGATTGCCCTATATGGATGTTCTTGCCCAGGCTTGACTGTGTACAGATATGTTGTATCTCTAAGAGAGGCCATCCCAAGGGGATAAGGGCCTAGAGCCTCTTAAATGAGCCATATCTGTTTTAGTAAAGTCCTGAGGGATGCCTCAGGCAATGTGCTATCCAGTTTATAAGGCGATGCCTTTTTAGTATAGAAAGTGTCCAGTGGTTGACACTTATGCTTTAGTACCTCTGGGAGACGATTGTGAGAGCCAGTGATTGGTTGTTATACCATGATTTGTGTTTTGGCTCTGTGAGATTATGTTTGGATGGCTGTGAGAGCCAGTATAAGGTGGAATGCCTTTGATGTTGATAGCATCCAGTGATATACTCAGTAGCCGGATTCTGAAAGCCTGGATAATGTCCTAGGCTTGTTTATAGTTTTGTATATGTGTATGCTTGGAGGTGAACCAGGGTAAGGGAGGATCTCCCAGAACCCTGAGTTTACTGAGACGTATGTCTCACCCTGTTTGGGGTTGTGGTTTTCAGGTGTTTCCTCTAGCAGAGGGAAGAGGCCATAGGGCAGGAGGCCCTAGTAGAGTGTTGCTGGAGTGGTCATGGGCTGCAGTTGAAGATCAGAAGAGTTTTGTACTCCCTGTGTAAAGAAAGGGTGTGTGTACACCCATGATGTTGTACATATTCTGATGTATAACCACAAGTGTGGTTCAGACTCTGATTTGTATGTATATGTACAAACCCTGATGTATAAGATGATGTTTATTCCTCCTGATTATCTTTGTTGTAGTTTCTGTATATCTGCCTATTATGTTATGTGGTTGTGTTACCTGGATTAGCAGGGCTTGTTTTATGATGCTTTGTGAAGTGGTTTTAATTTCATGCATAATGTACTCAAGAAAATCAATTCTTACGCTTCCACACCGCTGTTATTTAGCGCTGACAGCGCATTACTGATATTGTTAATGATAATACTCCGGAGGCCTATGGGGTGTTACACTTTCCTTTTACATTTAATCACAATCTTCATCTTCAAGCCTTCAAGCATGTTGAAAGTCAAAACATTTCCAAGTCTTCACATTACTTCAATCTTCAAGTAGCTCCTCCTCAAATCAACAGACCGAAGGTAGTCATGAGATCTACATACCCCCGAGTGTCTTTCTCTTGTGAAGCCCAGTACAGGTCCAGGATGAGATTGAATCATGTTTAGTGAGATTTCTAGCTTTTGAAATGCTCTCCAATACAAAATGTCGGCAGAATTGCCTTGATCAATGAGCACCTTGGAAACTTTGAAGTTGGCGATTATGAGGGAAACCACCATTGGGTCGTGTTGGTTGACAGGATTGATTCCTGCAAAGTCATCATCTATAAAAGTAATAGGACGAAGGCTCCATGGTGAGGGAACATCGACACAGTTAATGTCAATGTCCCGTATGGCATGCAAATGTCTCTTTCAAGACTGATTGGACGAACCACCACATGAGGATCCGTCCACGATGGTGTTGATTTTACCTTGGATATGCTAGGCAAGTTCGTTCTCTTGCTGGCGAAGAGGCCGACGCTCCTGTCTACATTGTTGTTGTCTCT
Organism: Glycine tomentella; assembly: GCA_007407185.1. Lineage (NCBI taxonomy): Eukaryota > Viridiplantae > Streptophyta > Magnoliopsida > Fabales > Fabaceae > Glycine > Glycine tomentella. The sequence continues at coordinate 159,316 of PYAF01004587.1, forward strand.
GCCCCCATCTTCAGGCCTTCTATCAGTATCTCGGTTCCTATACTGATCTTTTTGTCTACCCCAGGTCTATTTCCAGTGGAGGGATTGTCAGGTCTTTTCACAAACCGTGCCAAATACCCTGCCTGGACGAGTTCTTCTGTTTTATCTTTTAAGGCCCAACATTCCTTCGTGTTATAGCCGCTACCGCGATGAAATCGAAAGTATTTATTCGGGTTTGACCCTTGTTTGAAAGACAATATGGGATTATGTGGTACTACCTGTACCTATGTCTTGAATGCTTCCTCCCTGATCGTTTCGCGATTGAGCATTAAAGGAGTATATCTTTCATGCCCAGGTCCTCTCAGGAGAGGCTGGTACCTGTCCATCCTCTCTCTTTTGTTCGACCTTTGCGAATCGACCTTGATAGTCATATCCTGCTTCTCCCTTTTCTGTCCTGCTTGTCTAATTTCATTCCAAAACTTAGACATCTCCTTCATATGTATATAACCTACAGCCCATTTCGTGTATCTCGTCCATGCTAGAAGGGGGTTTCTTGCACAAACTATTTGCAAACTTGCTAGGCCGTAATCATCGAGTGTAATGCTACATCAGGATTGATGTTCCTGATTTGAACACTGACTTATCCAAATCGATCCATAAACTTTCAAAGAGGTTCGTCATCTGCTTGATGCAAGGTAGCCAGTGCTGCTGAGGTTAGCCTATGAGATCAGTTAGGTGCGTATTAGGCCTTGAACTTTTGGACCAAGCCATTGAAGTTGTGATGGACTTTGGAGGGAGTCCACCATACCATGCCAAAGCTGCTCCCTTTAAAGAGGTAGGAAACACTTAACATAGTATAGCGTCATTGTTCGTGTAAAGGTTGACCTGAGTCAAATAGGCACCAGATGTTCGTCTGGAACTGTGGTGTCGTCGTACCTTCCTAGATGAATAGATTTCCACCCAGGAGGAAGGTTGACACCCATAATGCGGTCAACAAAAGGATGTAACTTTTTGGTCAACCCTTCGTGACGATATACTCGCGTTGAGCTGGGATCGCTTGGAGGGTTGACGTGCTCTCAGGGGTGCGATTCGCCTTGAGTTGTTTCATTCCACGTGGACTGTGACTATTCGTCCCCCAATTGGTGTCGCCTTCTGGTGTCGTGTCGATCACGATCATGATCGACTTTCAACCTTCGGATCTCTTCTTCATATCTTCGTTCCATCTCCACCATACGGTTTTGGAGTTGTTGAATGGTGTCTGCATTGATCACAGTCATCTACGGAGGGTTAGATGCTTCCATAGAAGTGTTACGTCTGATGTTGGAGCGTGTACTGACCATGAATGCATTCTAGTAATCTGTTTGTGTGCGAGGCCGTAAGGTATGTTTTATTGTGGCCTCACTGTAGGCGCCAAATATTTTTACTAAAATCTGGAAATTTCACTGTGATGATGAGTGGGTTCCCAAACTTTGTACATCGGATGAGTGATCGTCTTTGTTCACGAGAGGGACTTGCAAAACAAAGGAAAGACACTCAGACGCTGAAGTAAGTACATTAATTATTGAAGAATAATCAAGTGTATGAGAATGGAGAATTTCCGATGGTACCTCGGATAAGTGTGAGATGAATATGAGATCAATAATGCCTCGTAACCTTAGTAAAGGTTTAGAGAGAACCTGTATTTATAGCGTGGAGTATGAGCCTTGGTCCTTCGTTTATTAGATAATCTGTTGATAAGATAATATACAACAACAGGTAGTTATAGTTATATTTGGATTAGAGATAATGTCTACCTTATAGATATGCTGTTATTTGTAGATAAATAACAGCTTGTAGATAACTTGAGAGATATTAGGAGATAAGGTAGTTGTATTATCTCAAATATATAATAGATAAGTTGTTGTGGTCCAGGAGCTTCTGGAAGCTAAGTAGACAGACGTTCGCGTTCCTATAGTAGGGCTGACTCTGAGGGTAGACAAGTTGTACTCGTCGTGTCCAGGTTGACACTTATGGCAGAAATATACATGCTTACTGTAGCAGGGCTGACATGGAGTTCATCTTTACTAGTAATGTATAGAACATAAAATTATCTTTAGTCAGCAAAAATATTTGTTGTTTTTTTTTTATCAATGGGAATATGACGAGCTTGAAGCTTAGCAAGAACAAAGTGAGAATTAATTTCCATCTTTTCTAGACGAGCATGACTGCATGACAAGAACCTGGATTCAAATCACTCAATTAACTGATGGTAAGGTCTACTACATTATTCTTCTACAGATACTTGTATCAATACATTATCATTACCTGTGTGGCATATTTACAATGGAAGACAAAGACTGAAACTGAAAATAGGAACATAGGGTCTTTCAGAAACCATGAATTGTCTTTTAGTCCCCTCTACTTTCTTTGATCCTCCTTACCTTCTATCTTTCCCCTCTCCTTTCATATATCCATACAAGTCAAACTTTTCCTACTAATTTCCCTTGATTGCCTCACTGACAATCAGTTACATGAGTAAGCTTTTTTTTTGTCACCCAAAACATAACAACAAAATCAGGATTCACTTCTAGAAAAAATCTTTTTAACATCGTCACTTTAACATCGGTTTTATCAAAAACTGATGTTAACAAAAGGGCGGTGGTATTTTTGTAAATAAACTGATTTTGTTAACATCGATTTTTTAAAAACCAATGTTGTTGTGTCTATGTTAAGTTAACAAGCATAAGACAACATCAGTTTTTATGGAAACCAATGTTGTGTTTTTTCGAAGCACAACACTCCTTTCACTTTCCCTCATTTCATTGTATTTGTGCTCTCAGTCTTTTGTTGCTAAAGTTCCAAAGTCCAAGCAAAGCCAATGCTCTCTCGTTCTCTCAAACCTCGTCACATACTCTCCTCCCTCTCCCAACCCAAACGCTTTCCCCGTCATCTCCAACCTCCACGCCGAACTCGACTAGGCCGGGATTTAGCAAGACCTGGCCCTACTGCTCGTCGTGTTCAATCACTTTGGCTCATCGTCCAAGCTCCTGCACTCACTCTTCCCCTGGGCCCAGACGCAGCCCGTCTTCAGGTAGCAGAACCTTTGCCATATTATGGCTAGCAAATTGTTGATAGAAGTACATTAAATATTTTATTTAAGCTTAATAAGTCTTCTAAAATTACAGGGAGAGAAATAAAGAGCATATACCATATATATTTTTAAAAAATAATATTCTACATCGGTTATTATTAAACGATGTAAAAAGTGACTTACAACATTGGTTCTACCAAAAATCGATATGAAAAAGACACATATACATTGGTTTTTGACAAAACCGATGTTGTGAGTACTAATCAACATTGGTTTTGTCAAAACTGATGTAAAAGTGTATTTTTCTCATCGGTTTTCTGTGTGCACATCAACATCAGTTTTTACTAAAAACTGATGTTTATCATAATTTAACATTGATTTTTAGTAAAACCGATGTTGTTTAATGCGTATTTTACATTTTTTCTTTTATTTCTCATTAGGCAACATTGTATAATTTTGTTAACATCGGGTTTTGAAACCAATGTTAACGCTGATACTTTTAACATCGGTGGTTGCAACATCGATTAAAAACCGATGTTGAAATCCAAAAAAAAACGATCTTAAAAGCCTATTTTCTAGTAGTGATTGTTGTTTTTTTACACCCCCTTAACACATGAAAAAACACCATTCCATTGCACTACTTGGGATGGAAAAAATATGATATGATTCTATTGTATTGTTTTTTTATAATTAAAAATATAGTTGATGTTTTTTTATTGACTGAACACTAACACTGTAATAATTGACTGAGTACTGCTTTTTATGATACGTATTATTCAACACCACTTTTTTCTGATACGCATATCAACCATATTAAATATAAATAAACATGCAATCCAAACCGTTTATTTTTGTCGATGTAATCTCTGTAACGACTCAACCTTTTTTCTTTGCTTATTACCTTCTACGAAAATTTTTACTTCTTTTTTTTTTAATAAAAATTCTTTTTTTTCGAAATTTAATTATCATAAATAAGTCCTTTATCATCAAACGTTTTTGGATTGAAATCAAAGTAACATAATATACAGTCCAAGATACAGTTTAACATAATACAGTCCAAAATACAAGCTAACAGACTAATCCAAAATCTAATACAAATTACATATTATCAGAATGAACACAAGAAACAAAGTATAAGCAATCCAAGCTTCCTCATCACATCTTCTTCACAACCATCCATTGCTCATGCTTCACTGTTCCTCTGCTCGCTCAAATAGATTGAGGTCATCGCAGGTGTCAACCACAGACACAAAATAGGGTAAGTTTATGATAAACATAGTTAAATAAAAGAATACATCCATAACTGACCGTAATAACATTCATAAGACAAGATGCATGATAGATGCATGATTCTTTGTTTAAATGATGCATGTTTCTATCAAATTCTCATCACATGGTACCATAGTCAAGATAGCTCAACTCTTTTCTCTTTCTCTCGAAATTGGATCGAACAGTCAGAGTAGGTCAGTGTTGCAAAAGGACTCACACCCACACTACATGTGATCATCATGGGTAGGTGATCTCCCCACTGCCACTACCCCCCAGCTTAGACACCTTTTGTCTAAACGCTCGTCTCAATTCTAGCTATCTGACCCACCTCCTCTTGAGGTAAATAACACGAACTAGCCCCCGCCAGGCATATGCAGATGAAATATGCATGAATTAATTTCTTTTTATCTCATATTTACTTTTCAATATTACTCTTCACTTTATATTTCATATGCTTAAATTTTCACCATGGAACTAACACAAAGTTCAACAACATGTAAAACTTCTTCCACTGATCACATAAAAATTTATAAAAGCACTCAAGCATACAACCATAGTTCAATTCCATAAATTTCTCAAGGACAAGTCATAATACATCAAACTAATAAACTTTAATGAAACATTCCATTATGTTACTATAAAACAAATCAATTATTTCCTTAAATATAGTCATAATACATAAAATTTAAGTTACTTAATCATTCACCCATGTAGCTAGATTCAAGTTATTTATTTCAACAATTATTCCTTAAGCTAATTTCAAGTCACTCATTCAAATAATCATTTATTACACAAACTTTATTTCTTTGAAGCATTTTATCGAACACATGGTAAGCAAAGCTTAATTCTTTATGAAAATAAATAAGAATCTTAGCATAATTAATATCCAAACCATATTTATCATAAAGCTTCCCCATACCTTGCTTTCTTCTTGAAATTTTGGCAACCTTCCTCCAATACTCCTAGCTTTTCACGTGAGATCCCTTACGATGGTGGGCCTTTGTTTTGTTTTTAAATCAAAGTGAAAAGGATGTGAGATTGAAGTGGGGTTTTGCACGTGAACTTGCCTTAAAGCTAGGCTTCATTTTTGGTCCCCACCACCATTTTTATATGGTTGTTGAATTGTCTTTTGCTACAAATATCTTTAAGGCTTATTATTACTTAGCATTCCAATTGGTTTCATCTTATTGGCTAGTAGTTTCTCACCTTACAAGTGTCTTTGTTCATGAAAATTCTACATCCTCCTCTTTTTTTATTTTGCACGTGAATTTGGCAAGGCTTGGATGCATCCCCTTTGTTTTCCTTTCTCACATGGAGTAGCTAGGTATTGGTAGATTTTTATGCTTAGTTATAAGAATATCTCGTAGGTAATGATTACCTTGCTTTCTATGTGTTCCAATCACAAGGCTTCTAACTTTTTAACCATACAAGTGTCCTTTATCTTGAATTTTCTCAAGCCTTCTCCATATCTTTTGCTATCACATAGTTATAGCTTGGTTTGGAAAGCAAACTTTTACAATTTTCTCTTTTCACGTGGAATGGCTAGGTTTTAGTGAAATTTTGTGCTTTGTTCTACTTATTATATATCTTTAAATTGAATAAAATTGTTTCTATCATTTATGAAAGCCTAATTCCAATTGCCTTCTTAGGAATAAAATTCTAAAATTATTTAGAGACTAACTTAAGTTTTAGTAGCATTTTTAGGATGTTATTTAAGCTTTTCTCAAGTGGCTTTATCTTAATCCTTATTGGTCCATTTTGCTTTTAATTAGTAAAATTACTAAACTAACTTATTAAAGAGGTCTATTCCTCCTATGATTAAGAGAAAATTCTATGGATTGCATCTATCCTTTTCCTGTGTTTTTCTAATGCTTGAATTAGTCTGGATTGAATTCTTTTCAAAATATCTTCCAAAATTCCTAAAAATTCTAATTTATGGTTTCTTTCACCAACTTTGTTAATAATTCATTATCTAGGAGCATACTGTAATTTTATCAGGGTCTTATAGAATTACTGAGGCTATTTGACCTCTTCAGGGCTAAAAGGTATTTTTGTAATTTTCAAAATGTCCAGGGGCATTTTCGTCATTTTTACTATAAATGCATATTAATAATGCATATTAATAATCTTATAAGAAAATTTACACATATGTATTGAAATATGAGGGTGTTACAATCTCAATCGTTGTTATGGCTCACAAAAATTAGGGTAGATCGTATAATATAAATAGCAATAGGAGTTTGATGCAACTCAATACCTTTGGTTGATGTTCACCATATTGTTAAAAACATGGAGAGTGTATCTGTTGTTGTGTACTGCAATGATGGTGACATGATTTCATCACATGGAGGAGTATTGTATGAATCCTAGTGGTCCTAAAGTCATCACAATAAGTGAGGACATGTCCTTTGATGCTTTGAGGAAAAAATTTATGGAATCCATCAGAATTAGCCAAATTTTACTTGATCTATTTTACTGTTAACTTGTTTATGTAGGTGATGATTGCATTGAATACGTTGTATGATGCCTAAACACAATGATAATGTGGGAAAAATATTTTTCATCTTTTCGGTATTTAGTAGCAAGTGTCTGATTGAGTTGAATTAAAGTAATGTTTGATTGATCTCTAGATGAAATCCTTACCCTCTTGCTAAAACTAAGGAAACCAAGATTTACTAATGAGATCATTACTTTGATGCGTGATAGTTTGTGTAGTCATATTTTACTTTATTAAAATTGTACATTGTTATTTTTTAAGAAAAGTCATTATAATCTGTGCTTTTTAATTGTTGATGTTTGTTTTATGAATCAATTGAAAAGATTGTTGTTGTTACTTTGTTAAACACGAGTTGTTTAAATAGTTGATGAACACAAAAAAGTAATCCAACCACAAAAAGAATATTTCAAAATAACATAAAAAGTTGTACATATTACATCAAACCATAATAATAATAATAATAATGATGATGATATATGTCCAATACAATAATTAACCGTCTTTGTCATCTTTCTTGTCACCATCCTTGGTAGTCCTCTTCCTGGTTCTCTGTATGTCAACTATTAGTTCTCCTGCAACAATCGCAAAGCTTAAGGTAGATTTATTTGTTCATTATTGTGATTTTTACAAGTATTTCTCTACCCCTGCTACAATGCTTGCAATGTTTTTGAATGATATTCCCAATTTTTGTGTAAATTTCTTTGGATGGTGAGAATTGGTGGTGGATTTTTCCTGTGATAAAGGAGCTTGATTACCTTGTGTAATAACCTAAAATTTTATACTGATTTTTATAAATTTTATTATTACTTTTATTAGAGTTAAATTTTTAAGAAGCGCATATTAGTAAATATTCTAAAATGTAAAACTTACAAAAGATTTGAGACTAATATATTATACATATTCACAATTCTCGTTACAAAAGTCAATATTATACAGATACAATATTTTCCATACTCCAGCCTAATTTATATCTTCCTTCATACATCACCGCTAATCCAGAGCATTAAGGAAACTGACCATTGTTGCTATCTAAAAAAAATAAAACAAATCTAGTGAGAAATAAAAATTTCTCAATAGGCAAAGCTAAACCACCAAACACGTTAGTACGTTAGTAAATCATCAATATATTCAAACAAAATCCATAAAATTATGCAACTATATGATTGCATGAAATGAACTATCCCAAGGTGCAAATGGCCTCTACATATCGTACTGTATGTAGCTACACCTCGTACTGAATGTAGACGCTGCGATCGTCTTACGCAAACATGCATGAATTTTGTCATGTATCTGCACCTGGGTACTACATATCGTACTGTATGTAGTATCAGATTCTGTTTCACAAAATCTCGTACTAGACTTGGAAACATGAATCAACCTATCATCATATCAATATCATTTCATAATAAAATCCATAAGCAAAATACATATCCCTTATGGAAAATATTTTCATCATACCATCATACATACCATAAGTATGGTTAAACCACCATACCTTAATCAATTAAGAATCATTACCAACTTGGGCATGACCAGAGAATATCCTCCACTACAGAAAAATTATGTTAGAAATCTAACTAATATTCCACAATATGTCTTTTAAATAATTTCTAATCTCTTTAAATTTTCACAATAAAAGATTTGATCCTAGTATGCATCTTTATTCTCTTTTCACCTACCACCTCACTACTTAATCCTCAAAATTGAATCATTCTAGTATTTGAATCATTTGTCTACATACCATTCATCCTCTACTTCTAAAAATTAATTCAAAACATTTCCATAAAAATATAAACAAACAGCCCTAATATCATCAAAATCACCTTCAAAAGATCATTAAATGGGCTTCCATACATCACTAATATTTATGCTTATAAATCATCACCTATCCTATGGCTTAAATCAACATATTCTCATCAAAGAATATCCTTGAAATAACATGAAATTCAAGCCTAAATGATAACCATAAATCTACCTAATAAAGCATATGAATTAATCCAAACCATTGATTAACTAGAGATTTAAGCTTAGCCTACC
>PYAF01004587.1:168267-178393 GCA_007407185.1 Glycine tomentella
GATTTGAAGTCTTGATATCTTTCTACTAAGCTTTGTCAAAACTCTTCCTAAGATTGCTAGCTTCACACATTGTTTCTTCAAGGTGGTGGAGTCTTTTCTTACTTGTTTTAAGCTTTAAAAGGGAAGGATGAAAGTGAAATGAAGGTGATATGAGGGGGAGAGAGTCTTCACGTGAATTGGGTAGGGGTGTCTTGAAAATGGCTTGCACTTAAGGCCCCCCTCCTTTATATAGTGTTTAGAAAATGATATAATATTCAAGGACATTTTTGCCCTTCCTAACTTAATTACCTTCATTTAGTTTCATCCTAACTTAATTACTTCTTGTTCCTTTAGATTCTAGCTAGGTTCATGATGACTTCCTTACTTTATAAGAAAAAATCTTCTAAGTTCATCATGTGCCATACAAGTGTCCTTCCACTTGTATTCATCATATGGCCTGTCTTTCCAAGTGGCTATTCAAGAAACTTCTCCTCCCTTCTACACTATGCTTCACGTGATTCATCAAGATAAAGGGGAGGAAGACAAATATTTCTTCTTTTCATGCTACATGTGTCATTTTTGATGATGAAGAAAAACCTAGTTTCAAATATGGCTTCACACATGGTATTTTCTAGTAGGAAGTCAAGTTTGATTTGAACTCTTCTACCTAAAAGTAATATTGAATTATAGAACTCTAGAGATTCCTAGAAATTGATCTCTATGACAGTTTAAATTAATCACAAGCAATCTATACAGAGTGCTATATAAACCTTATATACAAGACTGCTCTTTATCTTAATTCTGATTGGTTCATACAACTTCTTGTCATCAAAATTACTAAACTATTTTATTAAATAGGTCTATACACCCTATAATTAAGAAAAAATTCCATAGATTCTATTTATCATTTTTCCATATTTTTCTGATGTTTGAATTCTCTTGAATAAAGTCTCAAAGTTGTTATCTTATAAAATTTATAGAAATTCTATTCTAGAGTTTTCTGTCACGAAATATTTTGATACTCTTTCAGCCAAGAGTACTCTGTAATTTCATCAAGTTTCATCAAAATGTCTAAAGATATTTGGGCATTTCTGGCCTAAGAGCATTTTGGTAATTTTGTCATTTATTTTAGGGGTATTATTGTCATTTCCAAAATATCCAAGGGTATTTTTGTAATTTTCACCTTCAGGGTATTCTTGTAATTTCCACTTCAAGGAAAGAGTGATATAGTTATTTTTTTAAACATGTTTGTATCTAAGTATCATCACGCTTCCACAATTCAATTAAATATGAATTCAAGATATAATTTTGAGGATGTTACACCTTGTCAATGGAGAATATTGTGTAGCTATAGGAGCAACTCCAAAGATGTTGAATTGTCTTATGTAAGTTTTTTAAGCACTACTAGTTGGGCTTGGCATTTGAATTATCTTTAAAGTTTCAACAAATCTGTATTCACACAAGTATGTTGGTTTTGGTATAACAATATAGAAATAATGATGTCAAATCCCAAGACCCAAGAACACACTATCTCACTGTTTTCAATTTAAAAAGTAAATTTGAAGCTAAAATAATTAAAATTACCAATCAAATTTAATTTAATTTTGAAGCTTTTATTTTTTATTTATATTTTACTTTAAAGTGGCTTTTAAGATCCTTAAAGTGAGCCAAATGCTACCCTATTGCTTCCCTGGTGTAAATTAAATTCAGGATACCATATTTGTTGATATTTATATTATATGCAAAGGCATGGAATAAATGGATACATAATGAATTTAATTATATTTTCTTCATTTATGATTTAGGTACAAGTTGTCTCGTTATCAATTTGGGGAGCAAATAACAAAATATGGCAAACCATCTGGGACAGTTTAAAAATAAAATGCCAAAAAATTTAGGTGCCCTTGCATTAGTTTTATTTACAAAAGGAATATGAAGAATCTATGCCCCTTGATTTGCTAGATGGATATCACGCTTTCTGTTAATATCCAATATATGTTTTCATTTTTTTGGACTTGCACAAGTTTCTGATTAGTTGTATTTGATATAATTTTTTCATACAAAGATAAGTTAAGTAGCCTATATTATGGATAAATTTAGGTTATCCCATGTAATACTCTATTACGGGAAGTTAGGTTGAAAAAATTATGTGTGTTAATTTGGAAATATTGTGTGCGTGTGTGTTAATATGTTTTGTTTCAAGTAATGTTAATCATTTATTTATCTATTTAAAACGTGTATCTTGCAATGACAGGTATTGTCATGCTAGAGGTGATGAAATTGGAAATACGGACCTAAAGCTTGATGGGATACTTTCAATATGACAAAAAACTCTTGCAAAAATAGATGAAAAAGATAAATCTTCCACCTTCGGGAGTGCAACTTTCTTTTACTTCCAAACAAATGACCTTGTGGATGAGTCTTAGATCAGATTCTGACTCAAACTCAAAGCATATAAAGTGATAGATATTTTGTGTAATTATCTGGATAACTATTTAGTTACTACTTTTGTAAATGTTTTGATACTTACTTTGGATGAGACTTGATACTTTTTGTGTTTAGTTATCTAGATAACTAGTTATTTGTCGCTTTTGTAAATGTTTTGATACTTAGATTGGATGAGTCTTGATACATATTTTAATATATTTTATAAAAACAAACTTGTTATGCGTCGTATTATTGATGTATTATTGATACATAGTTATTAAGATAGTTACTTACTATTGTAAATGTTTTGATATTTTATTTGGATGTGTTGATATTTGTTTTGATATATCGGTCACTAAATCAGTCTCTGATTACAAGCCACTGAATTATTCTTTGATTAACAGTCGTCGAATCAGCCACTATAGAGTGAACAAGGTTATAGTTCTCATATATAGATAGCGACTGATTTGCCTGTCATAATGACTGATGTTTCAATCGCTATTTACCTATTTTCTTGTAGTGCCTATTGTATGACCTAATGATGATCGTGCTCTCTAGCATAGCTCTAAGGTCCAACAAGATTTTCATAGCTACTAATGCCATTTGGGAATCGATCTTGCAATAAAAATTACAATTAGTAACTAGTTTTTTTAGTGATAATTTAGGAATGAAAAATAAACAAAATCCAATTTGCAATACTTGGCAAGAGTAGTCTCCACCTAGTACATGGTCTGCAAGTGGTTGACCGAGCTGTGACTTTCGTGGGATGGGCAGTAAACATACAGGACCACGTGATGATTGCCTCTCCTCCAACAGAATGACAGGGGGGTGGGAAACCTTCTAAAACCAAGGTAGATAGTAAGAGGTTTAAGCCTAATGAACCCCATGTGGCACAACATCCAAGAGGAATTATATGTTGTCACCACTACGCCCATGCCTGGTCACAAAGCTAGTAAGAAGGATAGGGAGGTGGATGGCATGGAATCGTTTGCACATGGCTAAACTACCTCAACACCCTCTCCAGATGATAAGGCCTCACGTCGGTCCCACATTTGACGAAATCAGGGAAAAAGGTCTATTGTGTGAAAGGCCTCACACCCATATGCTCCTCATAAGGACACCAGATGACAACATCCATCTGTAGGTAATCTAGTCTCTCCTTGATCAGAAGAGCAAGCTTAGAATCTCTCACTGGCTTCCATCTTGTGGCTAGTAGATCATCAACATCGTAAGCCTTCGCCTCGTTGTAGCCAACACTGGCAGATGCAAAAACACCCATGACTGTAACAAATATTAATAAATGTTTTTATTATAGTAATAAAAATATTAATGAAAATAATTACGATAATAAAATTTGTTTACCATGAGTAACGTCATTTAACCTCCATACTACTTGTTGTTATACTGCTCGCATACGAGAGATGTTCGTAGAGGTACAGTACTGCAACCACTCCCCATGCGTAGTTGTGGAAAGCAATCAGGTTGTTGAGGTATAAGAGGTAGGCAACATGATTGTAAGTCGAGGAGCTTTTGTCGACAAATATCGTACTGGTGATCAAGTGCGAGGGATAAGTCGTGGTAGCCCAAACATAGGAGCTTGACTCAACATATCTCTCATATAGATCTACCAGCCACGTTAACATCACCCTGACACCTGCGTTTGTTGCGACTGCAACCTCTGTCTCTGTCGAAATGCCAAGATGAGTCATCAGTCGGACCTTCACTGCGTCTTTGTCAAAGAGCAATAAGACATAATCAATGGCCCTGCCTGTCATAGGAAAGTGCAACAAACAATACATATAATCCAAAGTGAGGATCATCTCTTTGACAGGCACATGGAAGGAAGACGTCATTTGGTGCCACCTCTCCAAAAAGGCATGCATCAAACCTTGTTTGAGTAGGATACCACACCATGACAAGAACTGATAACCTTGCACAATCCACATAAGACTTAACTTGTGGATAAGTAGGGTACGATAACACTTGGGCATCGTGGCTGACATGCTTCAACTTTGGCCACTCTTGACAGATCCAAACCTGACCAACACAGTGGTCCCTATAAGAACTAATAAGGGACAAATCAACAGGACCTCCTCCAAATAGGGGTCCAATTATCCTATCAGTAGCTGACCCTGGCGCTGGCTCTTGCTGCTGCTATCATCGCCCATTATCACTATGCATGTCGACTGCCACTATACACGTCTCTCGTCCACATCTTCCCTTTCATGCAAGGGGCCTTCATGGAGGGGGTCATGTCCAACAACGTACGATGTCTGCTTCGTGCAAGCCGTCACAAGTTTGAAATAAAATGACAAAGTAAGTTAGTAATGCATCATAATAAACAATTATTTAACTAAGAAAATAAAAGCAAGAAAAAAAAAACATTACATTAGCCTAAAAAAATAAGAAACATGAATAAATATTTTTTAATTGCACAAATAAATCATGATTCCGTTGCGTGTCTGGAAAAACAATTGTGGTGTTCAAAACTAGAAAAAAATAGTAATGGAATCACAATTCCTTTGAATACATAATAATGGTGGAAAAAAGTTACTAGGTCAAGGGCACAGATCAGAGGGGAAGGAGAATGGGTTAGGAAGGGTTGCGAATGATTGAGAAGGGGGATTGTGGGTGTATAAGGGGAAAAAAGGAGAAGGAAAGAGGAGGGGTTTGGGCACAGTGGGGGAGAAAGGAGAAGAGGGGTGAATAAGGTGGAGGGCATAGAGGGAAGAGGGAGGGGTGGAGAATTTCAAATGGAGGATAAAATGGTATTTTTCCTAGCAGTAGAGGCCAAAAGCAATTTAAGTGGGACTAATAGCAACACCCTCCCTTAAAACTTCTTGTTGCACTCGATAAGGTCCAAAATAACCGTAAGCTCGTGAGTCAATTTACCTATGGCTTATTTTTTCATTTCTATTAACATTTCCTCTTGTTAACAGACAATCCATCTTCTTTTATAACTAGGCTAATTTGATTGATAATTATTCTTTTGCTTAATGTCACTTTTGGTACATTAAGTTTAAAAAAATTCACTTTGATCCTTTATGTTCTCAAAAGATTCATTTTGATATTTTTCTCGACTTTCCATTTAAAAAAGTTTAACTCTGATAGTATTTTAAATTTTAAAATAATTAATTTAACATAATGACACTAAAAGATGCCCCTATATTTATTTTATTTTAAAAATTATGAAACAACCTAATCCCTAACCTTTCTCTATCCCCAAACACCAACAGATCCAAGTCATCCACTTCCTTGACCTTCTGGCATTGGGAAGGGATCAACCCCCATACATGGTCTTACGACTTTGCGGAGACCTGTGTTTTCGGTAAACAGTCACCAGGTCCGCACCACCGCCACTACCTTACAATTAGATCCCCTGTACCCACTGTTGCTAGCGCACACCACACATGAAATACTGGTGGTGGGACTTTTTCTACCACATGCGGAACAAGAACTCGAAGGTTGTGGGGTCCACCTCGACATTGTGATTGCATATCAAAACATCATCAGTGTAGATGTCGTTAGGGCGTGAGAAGAAGCGATCGTGGTGCGCGTATAGTGGTGTCACGCTAAGATTCCTTATAATGCGGTTCTAGATTTGGACTTATATTCTCTAGATTTGAAATTGTTGTTGATGGAACAAGTACACATTTTAAAAAAAAAAATGAAATCATCTTTGTTTGTGATGTGACAATATTTTTGAAGTTTTCAATGTTGGTTACCAAATAAAAGTGTAAAAAAATAACTTTTGTTTGTTAATGTCATTTATGTAGAGGTTGTTGTCAATGTGGCTTTTGTTGGGACCCTTTTTATCGAGGGGAAATTATGTTTGATGCAAGGAAGGGAGGTTGCAGAGGCATTGGATTTTGGTGGTAATGTTTGCGAAGTTTTTTCATGTTGTGATAGCACTAGTCAATGGTTTTGGCTGTTGGGGTACTGCATGGTGATGGCGTCAGCAACGTAGTGACGATTTGGCGATAGACGTCAACGGTGTTAAGCATCATGGCGATCTTGAGAAGAAGGGAAAAGAAAAGCAAAATAACACATAATATTAGTTTTTAGCCGTCACTATTTTAAGATAATTATCTTAATATTTGAGATACTAACAGAGTTTAACATTTCAAGCGAAAATCGAAAATAAACATTTCAAGTTCTTTCTATGCTATCAGATTGAGAGGGATGTATTTCCATATGAAATTCTGCAATAGGTACGGGGCCCAATATAGAGAAGCTTGTGGTGTACCATGGTTCTTTCAAGGAGACTTTATGCCTTCAAAGTCCTAATGTGGATGATACTGGACTCCTATCACAGCTAAAAGTGTTATGCCTGGAGTCCATTGAAGAGCTCCTTTCCATTGGGTTAGAGAATAGCATGTTATATTTTTTCACATCCTCAACAACCAACAGATCCAATTAGGTTCCCGTTGGATTGAGCCATTTCTCAAAAATCTAGAAATCTTGGAAGTAGACAACTGTTTTAAATTGAGAAACTTGGTTCCATCAATCCATATTGTCTTTCTCCAATTTGACAGATTTGAAAGTTAATAGTTGCAATAGCCTGCTATATTTGTTCACATCCTCAATAGCCAAAAGTTTGGTTCAACTCAAAACAATGGAGATAAAATGGTGTAGATCAATTGAAGAGGTAGTGTCTAAGGAGGGGGGTGAATCAGATTAGGATGAACAAATAGTATTTGAGCAGTTCCAGGTTTTGTATCTTAAAAATTAGATAAGCTAAGGTGCTTTTTTACCCTGGGAATTTTACTTTTCATTTTCCATCCTTGGTTAAAGTTTACGTAATCGTCTAATCGATTTCCCTTGGATGAAAACTTTCAGCCCTGTCAACAAAATAAATCCAACACTACTACAAACACGATTTTTAACGCCAATTATATGACCCATACAAAGACGGTTGAAGACGGTTCTCCAATTGTCTTTGTAATGACTGTCATTGAAAGGTAAGATTTTCGACGATGGTTGTTGAACCCTCTTTATTTCAAACGATTCTAATACAGTTCCTCCACTGAACCGTCTTAGAAGCTTTTTTTTAATTTTTTTTACCCTTATTTGAAGACGATTTTAAATTAAAACCGTCTTAGGATGAGCGTCGTAGAAGGTCGATTTTGTAGTAGTGCAACCAAGTGGTTTTCTACAGCAAACGATGCGACAACCCAACGGAAAAGTGATCTTAATATCGTTGTACGCAGGACGTTTGAGGAAAAGGTTATGTATTGGATCATAACATATTTAAACTTTTTTTATTTTTGATGGAAATATATCATAATGTAAAACAGTTTATGCTATTATTTAATTATAAATGAAATAATTGTTGATATCACATTTAAAATAATTTTATAAATGTAAACAAACTTTCGTATATAATGATTTGTTAAGATTTATTGAAATTTTTTATTTTTGGTAGATTTTACTTTTTATTTAATAATTTTTATCTGATTTATATTGAAAGAGAAATCAAATTTGTTAAAATTAATGATTTTTAATAAATTATCATATCAGTATGGATACTATTTCTCTTTATAAAACCAATTAATCCTGATGGATTATGGATCGTATTTCTCTTCGAAAAACCAATTAATCCTGATGGATTGAAAAGGTTCTAATTACAACTTGTCCCAAGTTACGTTTTTTACGCCCACCCACCTGAGCCTTTTTCCACATGGAATGAAGTGTAAGAAAAAAAAATGACGTGAAACACACATATTTATTAACTTAAATTCTATTTGGTATGCATTATTAACTTAATTATAACATAGTAAAAATTATATTTATACTTATTAGTATGCTAATATAATAATAATACTAATTTATAGTCAACAAAAATTAATTCAGTTAATAAAAAATAAACACATATCTCATAAGGACGGATGTGAATTCGATTCTTGCTGTTAATATGATAATTTTTTTAGTGGGTGCTAATCTATAAATACCTATGTGCTCTTTTAAGAAAAATATTTATCACATATTTTTTTACTTATATTTTAAATTAGAAGTAGAATTATTTTATAAATTTAATAACTAAGTATGATGGTTATATATTATTAAACATATGTCTAATAAATTAATGTATTATTATTTAGTACCAAATATATATAGTAAATATAATAATTGCATTATTAGATGAAGTTAATAAACATATTATAATAATAATAATGTACATAAAAAAAATTACTACCATTGTCCTTATTAATTACGTATTGATTCAAAAGTCAGCAACTTCTGTTTTTTCTTTAGAAAAAAGTCAAGCATTCTCATAGCACGAGCAAACCTAAATACTATTAATAGCTGAGATACTAAAGCAAAGAAACGTGATGGTTTGATGGAATTTTTTGAGAACTCAACAACTACAAGAGAAGTAAAACGTTTCTTAAACACTCAATAATATGCTACTTTACAACTAGAAAGATAAACAAATAATATAAAAAATGATAAATATAATATATATTTAATGTGATAAAAAGAGAAAAATATAGACAAAAAAATGTTAATAAAGTATTTAAAATACTTGAGTGTTCAAATATTACTGCTCAATAAGAAAAGACAAGCCATCATTGAATTAGTTATATTAGAACTGAAATCCAAACAGAAGTAAAATTACATTTATTTTAACGAAAATTAACAATTCAAGTTCGAAATATTACTGCCTTTATTCACTAAATTGGAAAAAATTGAAAGTTCGAAACGGTAATTATGCGAAAAACATATTTGATGTGAAATGTATGACACAAGACAGAATAACAACTATGGAACCAGCCCTCTTCCCCCTCCCTTTTCCATTAAGGCTTCGTTTGAGAGATGGATTTTAGAGAAGGAGAAAAGGAAAAAGTTTAAGTGATAACATCTTTTTATTTGAGAAATTTAATTTTTGAGGAAAAGGATTTGAGGATTTTTAAAACTCCTTTGAAATCCTTCAAAGCCTAAAAATTATTGTTCCCCCTATTTAGAGATTTTTAGAAGGAAAAGTAATTAAAATTATTATTCTATTCCAACTACAAATTCAAAAATATATTAAAATATATTTCTAATATATTTTTACATTTAACATTTTATTAACTTTCCATTTCTCTCTCTTAATATATTTTTAACTTCCAAATAAGGAAGAAGAAACTTCCCTCATTTTCCTCCCTTTCCTTCCCCTCCCTTCCCCTTGAATATCTTTCCTTCCCTACCCCTCCTAACTCGCAAACAAAGCCTTGGGAGAAGAATTTTAGAGGGGAAGGGAAGGAAGAGAAACATTTAGGTGGTGACATCTCCTTGTTTGAGAGTTTTAATTTTTGAGAAGAAAGATTTGAAGATTTTTAAAATTCCTCTGAAATTCTTCAAAGCCTAAAAATTGTTGTTCCCCCAATTTGAAAGTTTTTAGAAGGAAAAGTAATTAAAATTACTATCCTACTCCAATTACAAATTCAAAATATATTAAAATATATTTTTAATATATTTTTACATTTAAATTATATAATTTTTACATTTAACATCTTATTAACTTTCAATTTTCCTCTCTTTGTAACACCCCAATATGTTATTTATTGATTATGGATTTAGGGAAATATTTAAGGAGGATTAAAAGAAATTTTAATTCATTATTTAGAGAGATTTTTAGCACTTGATACACATTTTGAAATAAAATTCAATGTAGGTTAGTCTAATTATTAGAAAATTTTAAAAGTGAGGAATATCATAATAGGAGTTTTATAAGATA
>PYAF01004587.1:187432-202309 GCA_007407185.1 Glycine tomentella
TAAACATAACACACTATCAATCTAACAGCTATGTCGCTAACAATTTTATATGGCCCTAACAATTTTCTAAGTAAAAAATATAACAACTTTAAATAATATGCAACATTGTTTAGGGTTTAGAACTTACTTCTTTGCAGCGCTAATCTTCACAAAATATCCAATCCCAACCTGTAGATCCTGAAGCAGAGCAACTTCTACATAGCACGCAAAATGAAAGGCTTATGCATTCTGGGATTTTTTGGGGCAATATATAGGAAACTGGGCACCCATATACGCCCCATCTGGGCGTGTTTAAACACGCCTAGCTTGGGCGTGTTTAAACACGCCCAGATGGGGCGTATTTGGGTGCACCAGTTTCCTAAATATTGCCCCGTTTGCCCCCTTTTCCTAATTAAATAATTAATTTATATTATTTTTAAACTTTTGCCCCTTATTAATAGCTAGCCTGGTTTAAATTTTTGGTTTTTAAGTAAAGTGTATTTTTCTTTTAAAATGACTTATTTGTACTAGTTAATTGAAATAATTAATTTGTCATTAATTATCAGGCATCTTTCAGTATGTAAGTTGATTATTTCAATTATACATAAAAAGTGTTGCATCTGTAAGTGTCCTAAACTGATTTTTCTCTTCTTTATTGTTTTATGTGATTATGAGAAAGCTTAACAATTTGTAAAACTTTTAATAATTTCATATTTCTTATGGGTGGTGTATGATTTGTAGAACACACTTGATGAAATCACCTATATGAGTGTCGAGTGAGATCGCTTATATGAGATCCTGACAAGATCTTTAGAGCATTCTTGAATATCGAGCACACAGTCTAGTAGCACAACATAGCAATCGTGGGGTGTACTTTGATTTGTAAACTACTAGCACAGGCCAAGTGTTTCGGGTTGAATAGCTAGCTACACCTACTAGACTGTGTATCATGTCTTATCAGTTTCGGTCCGGTTCAATAGCTTTCTACATTAGGTTCGATGCATTATATTCCATGTGAACCTAGAAACTCTTTTCTTCTATTATTAAAAAAATCTCAACGTGTTTCATTTAGCCTTTTGTAATATGTAAGGATTGTTGTAATTTAAAGGATATTACAAAAGGTCAAGTCCCATATTGCTTGAGATAGTTTAATTAAGCTCAAGTGTTTATATACCATTTTTGCGATATGGGCTTTCAAAGTAACTAATAAGAGATGAAAGTCTTATGTGCATTTCTAACAAGTTCAATCTAATGATAGTCATACATACAAGCAAGGTTTGAAGTTAAATTTTGGTCATTATTTATATTTAAGTAATAATGTTTAAAAATAGAAGTATTAATTATATAATAAAAATCAGTATAACAATACATTGTAAAATTATAATATTATCATTTTTATATTTTAATTTCCTATATTTTTATTTTAACAAAAAGAAAAGCCCAACTAGTAGGCATCTTATATTATAAAATGTTTTTTTTAAAACGTCTGACAATTAGTGTGTTTTAAAATAATAATAATATAACGTTAAAATTTGTTTCCATCAAATTGAAACAAATAATGCCTACGCACAATGTGCCATTTGTTTAATATAAAATAAAATAATAAAACAAAAAAAATTATTTTTTATATAATTTATAGTATTAATATTATATTGATATTTTAAAATGTTTGTTATATTATTAATATTATTTTATTATTTTATTTTATAAATTAAAATAATATAAATAATAATATAATAACAATTGTAAAATTATTTTGTTATGTTGTTGTTTTTATCTTATACTTGTTACGTTTTTATTTAAACAGATAAAAGAAAAATTGTTAGTGATTTGCTTCCAAAAATTTTGTGGATCCAAATTTAATTAGTTACGTTGATAAATTGAAAATCCTATTAACTATTAACTGCAAAAGAAGAAAGTCAATTGATCAGTCGTGCTCACTTAGTAAACATTTTGGTTTCAATGCATCCTTGCGCATGATAAGAGCATTCAGCTTTAGCTTCATTAAAATTTTAAACCAATAAATTGATTTTGTTGAGTATAACGAATTCTCCAATCTTTGGAATTTTGAAGCCATACAGTGAATCTCTTTTTCATTATTTTGATAAATAATTGCTTCTTAATATTATTTTAGAAAAGAAGCAGATAGGTATGAATGATTGAATGAACCTTTCATTTATATATTGAAGATATATCTTTACACCCTAAAAAGAAAAAGAGAGGATCACTTTTTGTTCCCCGTTATTTCGTCCTTATGCACACGCGTGCAAGCATTCTCATTTCTCTCAGTATTCTCTTGCTTTTTCAGTCGGTGTTGGTTTTTCCAAGACTAGTGCACAATCCATAATCCTTAAATTAAGTTTAGCTTTTTATTATAAAATTAATAAATAAAAAAGCAAAACTTAATTTGAGTTTAGCTTACCAACATGTATCTCAGCTTTCTTCCTTAGCACTCCTTTAATCACATTCAGTTTATTCCTTACAGTTTGGAATAGTGACAAGACAAATCATAACTTACGATCATATCCAATTCAAAGAACAGTGAGGTTTGTTCCTTTGTTCGTACTTCATATATAGCTTATGTCAATCTATATTGGCCCATTTATTAATTTGTTTAAGATCTTAATTAAGAAATTTCACTCATACAATGATGGAATATATACCAAGTGCATTTTTGATCTTTCAACAGTTATGAATTTACAAATAGTAGAAAGTTACAGAAAAAATAATACAGTATATTATAATTTAAGCCACAAGTTGAAGCTCTTTCAAAACTTTGACAAAATTCATTTTAATCAATAATAATCAGTTTTACGCGGCAGCAGCTTCAGAACGAGGGAAACATTCAGAAAAAGGGGAGATAGTCGTATATATAGAGCAAAAGAAGTGGAAAATAGAGTGCTTGCAGGTGAAGAATTATGAGCTTTCCTCGTTCTTAGTTTGTTTCGCACCGAAGGTAAGATCTTTAATACCATTACCTATATATTGCTTGCTATGTTTTATGGTGTATATGTGAGAGTTGCAAAAATTAGATTGTTTTAATATTTAATTATATTTATAGTTTGGTTATTGTTATAATTGATCATAATTAAAATTAGCTTTTATTTGGATAAATTTGTTGAAAAATGATTTTAAGATAATTTGAGTAAATTAAAGCTCTTTTAAAAAGAGAAAAAAAGTTGTTTTCTAGGAAAAAATTAGCCTTTTTATATAACAAATTATGAAGAAAAAAATGGTATGACGTTGTTGGGCCAAAAACTTAAAAAAAAAAGGGTATTGAAAACTTTGGAGATAATTTGAGAATAACATTTTTTTACTTTTTACTTTTTAAAGAAAAGAAAAAATGTTTTGAAATAATTTTAAGTTGGAGACTGCTAATAACACATTCTGACATATTATTTCAAACAAACTTTCTTTATATTTAAAGTTGATTAAAAAATTATAAAATTAAGATAAAAATCATTAAATAATAATAGAGTTGTTTTTCCCAATAAAGTCGAGTAAATTAATAAATATTTTGGTCCCTAAATATATAAACCATAATTCCACCAAAAATAAAACATGCAAACCACGATTTAGGTCATGAAAGAATGAAAATTTAATTGAATTCTTGAATATGTAAAAAATACAACAATTATGTCTTGCATCCAACTTAATAATAAATTGATTTTTAAATTTTATAAATCAATATCAAATTAATCCTAAAAAATTTAATATTAAATTAATCCTTAAATGTTTCGTAATGAAAAAATTGTGTCACAAACTTAACTATAAGACAAAATTATGACACTTTCTTTTTACATGATTAAATCAGAATTTTTATTTCTTGAAGTACACTAAATTATCAACGGTTTACCAAAACAGTCATTTATTCTAATAAAGTTAGAAGTTATTGTCATGTTTTTATTTACTTCAATTTAACCCCCTTAACTAATCTTCATTTAAAATTATAATTATCTTAATTTAAAAAATCTTATTTTTATTTTAAAAACATTTCAATTCATCTCTGTTTCTTTAATTGTCAGATTTTTGGAAGGAAAAAAATTGTTTCTATTTATTTTAGACTTGCTTGATTTGATTTTAGTAAATGTGCTTGTGACTTTTTATTGACGAAATATAATTTACTTTTCTTAATTAGTTCTTGACTGATCTCGGCTTTGTGTTTTGTTGGCCAAGAGATGTAGACACAGTCCTACCCAGTGCAACAAAATCATCAAGCTCACACTATGGAGTTTGCGTCCACAGTTGTGGAACGAGGGATTAATTTTGTGCTGGACCTGACTATTCGGCAAGTGGCATACATTGTCTGTTACAGGCAAAATGTTGACGAACTAAAGGATAGTGTTAATGATCTTGGACTTGAAAGAGAGACGTTAAAACATCAGGTTGATAATGCTCATAAAAACCTACAAAACATTGAAGATAAGGTTACAGAATGGGATCAGAAAGTGGGTGAATTTCAGACTAAAGTGGATGAGTTTGACAACGATGAAGGTCATAGAAAGACACGATTGTTCAATGCCAATGGTTTATTTGCTTACTTGAGGAATAGGCATAGACTTGGCAGACAAGCAAAGAAGATGACAGTGGATGTTAAGAAGCTAATAGAAGAGTCCTCCAAGTTTAATGAGGTTGCCTATCAGGAGAACGTAACATCTAACGATGCCATTTTGTCTAATGCGGGCTATGTAGAATTTGGTTCTAGAAAATCTACAATGGAAAAAATAATGGCAAAACTAGAAGATTCTACCGTGAGAATGGTTGGGCTGCATGGACCTGGTGGTGTGGGGAAGAGCACTCTAATCAAAGAAATTGCTAGAAAAACTCGAGACAAGAAGCTGTTTAGTGTGGTGGTCATAGTAGAAATAACTGCCAATCCCAATCCACAAAAAATCCAAGAAGAGATTGCTTACGTGTTAGGGTTGAGATTGGAAGGGATTGGTGAGACTGTGAGAGCTGATTGTCTACGGAGGAGGTTAAAGCAAGAGAAGGAGAACATCCTTGTAATCTTGGATGACCTTTGGGACAGATTGGACTTGAATATGTTAGGGATTCCACTTGACAATGACACGGATGCTGAAGAAATGTCCAACTTTAAACAAGAAGTTGTGGAGAAGCAAGATAACAGGGACGCTGACATGTCAAAGAGGAAGAATGAGTTAGGATTTCCACATGATGAAGATGATGATAGTTTACGCAAGATGATAAGCAATGATAATCAGGATCTTAACAGCAGACTGGTGCAAAAAGAAAAACCTCTTGGTAACTGTAAGGGGTGCAAAATTTTGCTAACTTCAAGGGATAAAAAAGTATTGTCTGATAAAATGGATGTTAAGCCAATTTTCTGCGTAAAGGAATTAGATGACAAGGATGCTCTGATGTTGTTTCAGAATGAGGCTAGAATAGCTGATAAAAGGTCTAACTCTAAACAAGAAATTGTTAAGAAGTACTGTGCAGGGTTACCCATGGCAATAGTTACAGTTGGAAGGGCATTAAGAAACAAGAGCGAGTCAGTGTGGCAAAAAACACTAGACAAACTTAAAAACCAAGAACTGGTGGAAGTGCAGAAATCTATGGAGATTTCTGTAAGGATGAGTTACGAACATCTAGAAAATGAGGAGCTCAAGTCCATTTTCTTACTTTGTGCTCAAATGGGTCATCAACCACTTATTATGGACTTGGTCAAGTATTGCTTTGGTTTGGGTATACTAGGAGGGATCTACTCACTTAGGGAAGCACGAGAAAGAATACATACATCAATTCTAAAGCTAAAAGACTCAAGTTTGATGTTGGACGGAGGTTCTAGTACTCATTTCAATATGCATGATATGGTTCGAGATGCTGCTTTATCTATAGCACATGAGAAAAATGTATTTACTCTGAGAAATGGCAGATTAGATGACTGGCCAGAACTTGAGAGGTGCACTTCTATTTCTATATGCAACAGTGATATCATTGATGAGCTTCCTGAAGTAATAAATTGTCCTCAACTTAAATTTTTGCAAATTGACAGCGATGATCCATCTTTAAAAGTACCTGACAGTTTTTTCGAGGGAATGAAAAAACTCAGGGTATTAATATTGACTGGTATTCATCTACGAAGGTTACCATGTTCAATTAAATGCCTATCAAATCTCAGATTGCTTTGTTTGGAGCGATGCACTTTAGATGGCAACTTATCCATCATAGGAGAGCTGAAAAAATTAAGAATTCTCAGCTTTTCTGGATCACAAATTGAAGATCTGCCAGCTGAGTTAGGGTGCTTAGAAAAGCTACAACTACTAGACATCAGCAATTGTTCCATGGTGAAGATGATTGCACCTAATTCTATATCAAGGTTGACTTCTTTGGAAGAGCTGTATATAAGAAAGAGCTTGATCAAAATGTTGCTGGAAGGAGAGACAAATCAAAGACAAATTTCATTTCTTTCCGAGCTAAAGCAATTGCATCGATTGAAAGTGGTGGACTTATGGATCCCATCTGCTGCAGTTTTACCCAAGGACTTGTTCTTTGACGAGTTAAATGACTACAAGATTGTGATTGGAGATTTCAAGATGCTTTCAGTTGGAGATTTCAGGATGCCCAATAAGTATGAAGCATTCAGATCTTTGGCATTGCAGCTGAAGGATGACACTGACATTCACTCTCAGAAAGGAATCAAATTGCTGTTTAAAGGAGTTGAAAATTTATTGTTGGGAGATCTAAATGATGTTCAAAATGTTATTTATGAGTTGAATTTGGATGGATTTCCAGATCTGAAATATTTATCTATCACAAATAACTTTAGCATCAAATATATCGTCAACTCAGTGGATTTGTCTCGTCCTCAGAATGTTTTTCCCAATTTGAAATCTCTATGCCTCTACCAATTGAGCGACATACAGATGATATGTTGCAGTCCAGTTACAAATGTCTCATTCAGCAAATTAAAAACCATCAAGGTCAAGATGTGTGCCCAATTGATGAATCTTTTCTCCTTTTACATGGTTAAATTTCTTGCTAGTCTAGAATCATTTGATGTTTCTGAATGTGATTCTTTAAAGGAGATAGTTGAAATACTAGTAAATTCAGAGAAGGTTGAGTTTCTTAAGTTGCGTTCTTTGACGCTACAATTGTTACCATCATGTACTAGTTTCTATACTACGGTAGAGGGGCGATCTGTACCTCAACTGACAGAAGCACACACAACAAACAGGGATCACACAGAAATCACTATTGTAGAAGACAAGGCTCCTCTCTTTGGTGAACTGGTATGATATTTCACACTTTTCCTTTCGTTTAATTCATTTTCGATCATTTTTTTCCAGTTGTTGTAAATATATTAATTGTGTATGTGCTTGTAGGTTGAAATTCCAAACTTAGAGAGTTTGAATTTATCCTCAATCAACATCGATAACATATGGAGCGACCAGCCCCTGTCAAGTGTCTGCTATCAAAACTTGATAAAATTAGTTGTGAAAGATTGTTACAAGTTGAGATATTTATGTCCACTGTCTGTGGCTAGCGGTTTGAAAAAGCTGAAAGGCCTCTTCGTAAGTGGGTGTCGGATGATTGAGAAGATTTTTGAGACTGAAGGAGACAGTGCACACAAGGTGTGTATAGGTGCAAATTAATAAATTTCCGTAGTTATTGATCACACTCTTCCTTGTGCTTTTTCCTTAAGTTTCACTGCCTAATAATTGCTTCTTTGGTTCAACGTGCAGGTCTGTGTCTTTCCTAAGTTGGAGGAAATCCACCTCAGCGAAATGAATATGTTAACAAACATATGGCAAGCTGAAGCTATCGCTGCTGGTTCCTTTTCTAGTCTCATTTCTCTGCATGTTGAAAGCTGTGAAAAACTAGACAAGATTTTTCCAAGTCACGTAGAAGGGTGGGTTTCTAGTTTGAACAGCTTGAGGGTTGTTAATTGCAAGTCAGTGGAAGTGATTTTTGAAATCAAGGATTCTCAACAAATAGATGGATCTGGTGGGATAGATACAAATTTGCAGCATATTCTTGTACAGAAACTCCCAAACTTGAAACAAGTGTGGAGCAGAGATCCAGGAGGAATTCTTAAGTTCAACAAACTGCAGAGCATACGGGTTTATTATTGTGAAAAACTGAAGAATGTCTTTCCAGCTTTTGTGGCCAAATATTTTCAAAAGCTTGAAACCATGGTGGTACATGGTTGTAGGGGAATGGTGGAAATTGTTGCTCGTGAAGATGGATCAGAAACAAACAGTGAACCATTAGTGTTTCCTGAATTGACATACATGGTATTATTTGAGCTGTCAAATATTAAGCATTTCTGTGGTGGAAGACATACCATAGAGTGTCCAAAATTGAAGCGTTTGGTAGTGGATGGTTGTAAGAAGCTGCAAACATTCCAAGCTGAAACCAGTGAAACCACAAGTAAAGAAGAAAAACCAGTTTTCTTAGCTGAAAAGGTAAGAAATATTCCATCATTGTTGTAGACCTTAAGGTAAAACAAAATGATCAGTCTTCTTGCAGTATGAATTGCTTACAAATAAATAGGGAAAGGAAATATACTTAGAATAATATTTCCTGATGGCACTGTCCTGCTTAGCTTTTCCTCCCACTAATATAATAATGATAGAAGTTTTAGAGTTGATGATTAAATACCCTTCTTGTTTAAACCATCCAAACTCATTGTTAATTCAATCAAAGTGCCTTACAATTTTTGATAATTTTACTTAGAATTTAAAGCTATTTTTTATTAGGCTGAAATTAGTTAAGTTGAGAATTTTGGAAGAGAGCGCGCACTCTCGAATTGCCTAGACTATCACCACTCCAGGCCTGGAATTTGCACTAACACAGTATAGATGGATCCTTCTGTTATTTTTGCTTATTTGTCATTAGTCTCAACAGTAACTGAGGTGCTCGTCGTAGAGTAATTTCTGCCTATTCTGACGTTCAGGTCAACGAACAAAAAGTAAAATAAAAATCACAGCATTGTTGATAAACCGTTTCAATGGAAACTGCAAAATCAAACCGAAAACCAAATAAATCCCAAGGACAAGCATATATTATATATAAATTATCTTCCTTATTCATAGTAATTATTTTTATTTCATTTTTCTCTAGGTAATCCCGAAGTTGGAGTATATGCACATTGGCTATGAAGAACAGAAATGGTTAGCGAGTAAAGTTGATAAGTACCGAATGCACAGTTTAAAAGATCTTGGCTTGCGCTCAGTTAAAAGTGTTGAACTTCTCTACCAGTTTCTGTACAGAATGCCGAATCTAGAAACGTTAAACTTGACTTTCTCTCATTTGCTTGAAGTGTTAGTGCCAAGTGCAAACATTGCACCACAAGTAAGATTGGGAACCGTATTACAGCTGAAGCAATTGTTAGTGTGGTTCTCAGGGATAAAGGATCTAGGATTTGAACACGACCCAGTTTTGCAGAGACTAAAGTTTTTGAGCTTAAAAGGCTGCAACAGATTGATCAATCTAGCTCCTCCCTCCGTATCATGGACTTACTTGATATATTTGGAAGTAATATTTTGCAGAGGATTAATAAATTTAATGGCATCCTCGACAGCCAAAAGCTTGGTTCAACTCAAGACAATGAAGGTAATCCGATGTAAAGTAAAAGAAATAATAACCAATGAGGGAAATGAAGAAGACAAAGTGATCGAAGTTGTATTTAGCAATTTGATTACTCTAGAACTTGTGGGGCTAGAATACCTCACAAGTTTTTGCAGTTACAAGAACTGCGAATTCAAATTCCCATCATTGGAATTATTGATTGTGAGAGAATGCCCCATGATGGAAACATTCACTAAGAGTCACACAAGAGCACCAAAGTTACAAAATATACTTGCTGTTGAAGGAGGAGGGGAAGAGGCGAAATGGCAGTGGGAAGGTGACGTGAATGCTACCATACAAAAAGTTTTCAAAGATAAGGTACTTATTTATTTAATAAAAATGAACTTAATTTTCTTCTTTCTAAGAGATAGTATGTAAACAAATTACTTGTAATGATTTTACAGGATTCTTTCACACACACAAAGTATCTAAATGTTTCCGACAATGATAATCATGAAACTATTAGATCATCAACAAGTATGGCATTGCAATCATTTGTTGGTGCAGCAAAACAACTTTCACAATTTGAAAGGTTTGCATGCGTACAGATGTAATAGTCTAGTGCACGTAATTCCATCTCATTTACTTCCTTACTTTGAGAATTTGGAAGAGTTACGAGTAATGGAATGCAGAGCAGCACAGGTCATATTTAATATCAATGAGATCAGGGTGACAAAAGCTTTGGGAATAATCCGTTTGAAAAAACTGTCATTAAGTGGTCTGCCAGAACTAGAGCATGTATGGGACAAGGATCCTGAGGGAGTTATTGGCCTTCAAGTGCTACAAGATATGCGTGTTGAAAATTGTGATTGTCTTAAAAGTTTGCTTCCAGCATCGGTGGCTAAAGATCTTAACAGACTTGAAGTGCTTTGGGTAAGAAACTGTAGCGAGTTGGTAGAAATATTTTCAAAGGATGAAAAAGCTGCAGAAGGAGCAGCAAAAGAGTTTGTGTTTGGCTCTCTGACCTCATTGAGGCTAGTAGAATT
The DNA here is from genome assembly GCA_007407185.1 of Glycine tomentella. Classification (NCBI taxonomy): domain Eukaryota; kingdom Viridiplantae; phylum Streptophyta; class Magnoliopsida; order Fabales; family Fabaceae; genus Glycine; species Glycine tomentella. The sequence continues at coordinate 197,989 of PYAF01004587.1, forward strand.
GCCAGGGCTCAAATACTTCTATCCCGGACTATATACGCTAGAATGGCCTGTGCTAGAAGAACTAGATGCATTTCATTGTGAGCTGGTGAAACTCCTTTGTCAAGAAGTTTATCCAGAGGATCACAACCTTATTCAAATCGAAAAGGTATTTCTTACAACTTTGTCTAAAGACCATTGAAAAATAATTTATAATTTAATTATTATCTTTTACAATTTCATTTTCATCTTTTATGTTTGTTTTTTATTTATTGGCAAATGAGCATCTCTAATGGAGAGTGATTATATGGGTTTCTTAGAATCTCTTGCTCATCTTTTTGTGATCCCTACATGACCATGTCACTCATAAAAACTCTTACCAAATTTTTCTCTAATGCAAAAAATTGCAAGAAACTCTAACAAATTCTCTTGATTGGTGATGTTTGAAAAATAAGAAACTGTAGAAAGAGTTTCTTATATTAGAAACTCAAATTTTTTTGAAGAAACTCTCATACCATCTAGATACTCTCTAATGCATAGTTTCTTAGTTTTGTTAGAAATGTCAGTTGAGAATTTTAAACCAACTACCTCTCTCTCCTCCATTCTTCCTTCACCCTTCTCCAACCGCTGCACCAACTTTATATTTTATTAACATTGTTAGCGTTATTTTTTTAAAATAATTAATTTTAATAGTAACAATTAAAAATCTATACTATCTTAATTTTATTTTATTAAATTTTTAAATATTTTAAAATATGGTGAATTTTTACTGTCACACTCTTAATTTTATTTTTTAAATCTTTTTAAAAAAATAAACAACAATTCAATTCCTTTTTTGCATGTATGTTTTTTTGGTGAACAACATGCATCAAAAGTTGCATGAATATTTTTAAGGAAAAAATATTAAAACAATGATTTTTGGCAAAATCCCTTACACTTAATGATAACTAGCCTAGTTTTTTTGTGGGGGACGACGGGAAGAGGGTGTTAAGTAAACTTCTTTCTAAAATTGATTTGTTATTTTGTTTGCACCTATTTAGTGAAATAGTTAACTTGTCATTAACTATCACGCATCTCTTAACAAGAAAGTTCATTCATTCCTTTAATAATATGTGCAAGAACCAACATGACATTGGTCCAAACGGGTACTCTCCTACTGGACTTTTGAGTCTTGTAGATAATAAAAAAAAAACATAGTTATGAGGAAAATCCATTAAAGGTGGTTAGTTAAGTTTTTTGGCAAAGATTAATCATCAACAAAACTGTGAATGATCCGCTTCAATATCATGTTAATCAAGAAATAATCTACAAAAGAAGCTGGATCTATAACTACCCTAACCTGCAGCTTGTTTGATTATTCGTTTCTCTTTGCAGCTTGCACCCAATTTACAGCATCTGACAGTTGGTGAAAATGAACTGAAGATGATTTGGCGTGGAGAATTTCAGGGAACCCACTTACACAACTTAAAAGTTCTTACTCTTCTCTTTCATGGTCTCTCCACAGTATTACCATGTGGATTTCTAGAACAGGTATCCAGTATAGAGAAGCTTGTGGTGATTGGCGAATCCGGCTACAAGACTTACTGCCTTCGAGGTCCTAATGTGGAAGAGACTGGACTTCTAGATCTATAACAGATGAAAGTATTACGCTTGGAGTCCCTTTCAAATCTCAATACCATTGGATTAGAGAATTCATGGAATGAGCCTTTTCTCAGAAATCTAGAAACCTTGCAAGTTGGCAACTGTTCTGGTTTAAGAAACTTGGCACCATCCCCCCTAGGTTTTCCCAATCTGATATGTTTGTTTGTATTTGGGTGCCATGGATTGAAAAACTTGTTCATATCCTCAACAGCCAAAAGTTTGGCTCAACTCAAAAGAATGGAGATAAAATCGTGTAGATCAATTGAAGAGATAGTGTCCAAGGAGGGTGATGAGTCACATGAGAATGAGATAATATTTCAGCAGCTCAAGTGTTTGAATCTTGAAAAATTACCATATCTCAGAAGCTTCTACAAAGGGAGTTTAAGTTTCCCTTCCTTGGACCAATTGTCAGTAATCAATTGCAACAGGATGGAAACTTTATGTGCAGGTACCTTAAATGCAGACAAGTTGTTAGGAGTTCAATTTCATGAGAATTCCCACGCTATCCCATTGGATGTTGACCTCAACTCTACGTTGCAGAAGGCATTTCTGGTCAAGGTATCGGTTTCACTTTTTTTATTGAACATTATTGTTGTTAAGTCAATCTTTTGAATGGAAATTAAGTGCATTGTTGTTGTTAGCAATTGTGGCATATGTAGTTTTTTGATAAACTCGTTGAATTTATGCGTTGGTCTTGGAATAACTCCCTAATCGAGATCAAGAAGTATATATGTTAAATTATATTTAATTTTTAGTTGATACGAGGTAAACAAATTAAATTACTAAATCTAACTTTGATTCATTGAATATGTTTTGTGGAAAGATTAGTTTTAATCTAACTTCTTTTGTATATATGTCCAGTTATCGGAGTCTGCGCGAAGTGTATCAGATCTTAACCTTGCAGATAGCCCACCACTACAAGAGATATGGCATGGCTCACAGCCCATCCCAGACTTGTGCTTCAGTAACTTGCAGTCCTTGACTGTGTACGGCTGCCAATTTTTATCAGATGCAGTGCTACCCTTCAATATACTTCCTTTCTTGACTAAATTGGAAAAATTGGTAGTTAAATATTGTGTTTCTGTGAAAACCATATTTGATGTGAAATGCATAACACAAGGCATAATAATGACTTTTCCCATGAAGAAATTGACTTTAAGAAATCTGCCAAAACTGGAGAATGTTTGGAATCAGAATCCTGATGGAATTCTAAGCATGCAACTTCTACAAAAAGTTTCTGTTGAAAATTGTAAATGCCTGACAAGTGTGTTTCCCGCATCAGTAGCCAATGCTCTTGTGAAACTTGAAAAACTAGCTGTGGAAGACTGTGAGGAATTGATGGAAATTGTTGCAGAGGATAATGCAGATTCAAGAGGAGCAAATCTAGAGCTTACCTTTCCCTGTCCCTGTGTGAGGTCATTGGAACTACAAGATTTGCCCAAGTTCAAGTATTTTTACTACTGCTTACCGCAGTGTGACATGGTGAAGACATTTAGACATCGGAAACCACATGCGGAGGATGAAGTCTGTCTTGAAAAGGTACTATATATAGAAGAAAAATTTACTTTATATTTTGTACATTTTGCTAGATAAATAGTAAAATTTATCTTTTTAAAGTGTGATATGATGAAATTAGTTTTTGAAAGATGAAAAATACAAATTTAGTTCTTGAATATGCAAAAGGTGAGACAAATTAATCTTGTCCTTAAATTTATGAAATCATTTTGTCATTAAGTTATAATGTTCAAGGATCAATTTAATATAAGTTTATTTTTATATAGGATCAATTTTATATTAAATTGCAAAATTTAAACACCAATTTGTCATTCAATTGTTTGTAAGACTAATTTGTCACATTTGTTTTTTGCACATTCAGATACTAAATTTAAATTTTTCATTATTCAAACGTCTCACATTTTCAAGGACAAATTTACTGATTTATCCTATACAAAATATAAAGTAAAAATTTACAAAATATATTTACTTTTTTTCCTTACTTCTCCAAACCATACATATCATGATACTCTTTTTATTTTTATTATTAGAGTGTATTCTTCTTTTATGTTAAAATATAAAATAAATTATAAACTTTCCTTATATACAAGTATTATGTTTCTCTTCTCCTTTTATATCAAAATATAATAATTATTTCATTATTTAAAAGCATTCATTAAAGTATTCTAAAATATATTTTTAATTAAAAATAATATTAAAATATATAAGTATTAATTTTCAAAAATTAATTTCCATTTAATAAGAAATTTTTAATATATATAATTATTTTAAAAATATATATTTAATAAAAAAACATATATTATCATTAAATTTAATAAATCTAAATAATATATTATATTTAATAAATTTAAATAACAACGTTATATAAGAAACACTTGTATTATTAATTTAATTTAAGTTTCCTGTACCAATATATATATATATATATATATATATATATATAATATCAGTTTATTTATATATTTATATAAATACTATATTAATCAAACACTAATTTAATACTTGTTATTTAACTTATAAAGATTAATATTTTTTTATATAATTTGATCGCTTTAAAATATGTTTTATGATTAAATTTAGCATAGTTTAAAATAATTTATTTAAAATAATAATGGAAGGTATAAATTAAGAAATAAACTTTTATATTGTACTATCATTATATATACATAAAATATAGTAATGTACATTT
>PYAF01004587.1:218619-258383 GCA_007407185.1 Glycine tomentella
CTTCAAGGGCCCTGAGTTTACTGAGATTTTATATCTCACCCCTTGTGTGGGGCTTATATTTTGCAGGTGAATCCTCAGGAGGAGCGGACAGATCCCAAGGCAAGAAGCCTATGCAGGGATAGCGCTGGATAGACACCTTAGGCTAGATGATATGAGCTTGTGGCTCAGATGTTTTGTATTAGCCTTTGGTTTTGATTTTATGTACCCTGAGGGGAAATCATGTACAGTTTTGTACTTAAACAGACAACTTGTATGTAATCACCATATTATAATGTAAAGCGTGTATGCTCATGGCATTTGATGATGCCCTTTTGTTATATTGCTTCCAAAACTGCTAATTTCTTATGTATTATGTGTTAATGGACGATTATGCGTGGTAATTATCCCGGTGAGGGTAAGGGGTGTTACAATAGATCTTTTGGCCAGTTAGATAGATATGGATCTCCCTAGGAGAAGAGCGCATCTCCTAGTTTGGTTTGCTCGTGGGTGATGATGATCCCAGGGTGATGATGATCCCTTAAGACCAAGAGATAGGTGTGTCCCGTCGCGGTTCAAGCCTATTCTCGGAGGTGCCATATACGTGCGTCCATGCGTAAGGGGTAGCTCCCGATGGGATGACACGGGTGTGAGTTCCGATCTCATACTGGGGTTTGGTGTTGATGATGATACACCGTGGCGGTGTAGTTCCGCAGTATACATTAGAGCTAGATGACTTGCTTGTATTGTTATGAGGGCCGGGAGGCCAGTATGTTTGTGATGCCTGATGACTTGTGTCATGGAAAGTGAGCCAGGGTGGAGGAGATGCCTCCAAGGACCCTGAGCTTACTGAGATGTATATCTCATCCCGTGTGGGGCTTATGTTGTTTCAGGTGACTCTTCTGGCAGAGAGGAGCGGTCTCAGGGCGGGAGGCCCCAGTAGAGACAGGAGCTGCTAGGCCGTGTGGTAGCAGGGAGAGCTGGGAGGCTCAGTTTTATTTATGATGTTTTGTACCCTTGTAGAGGGAAGATGTGTGTGTGTGTGTGTGTGCACATATTATGCTTTGTATATGTTATATATGCCCTCGTGTGAGGAAGAATCTTTGAGATCAAAAGCACTCGGATGCTTATTCTTTTGTATATAAACTTCTGGTGTCAGATGATGTATATGTACATAACCAGTATATGTTATGTAATGATGTCTCCTCCTGTTTATATCTGTTGTGATACTTGGTTATCTATCTATGGTTTTGTGATTCTGGATCAGCAGGGGTTAGTGTTGTTGTAATGTTTAAGTTTATGAGTTCCATACATAATGTAATCAAGAATTATGGTTTTCGATTGTGCTTCCGCAGAGTTTTAATTAATGTGATTAAGTGCTACTCTGATAAATAACAATGTTAATACACCGGGTGCACACGGGGTGTTACATTCTATTCTAGTAAGTTATATATGTTATGTTTGTTTACCCTTATTGAACCAAAATATTACGAGGAATATCCTAATTTCATCCAAGTAATTTCCAGCACGAAATCTTCATTAGCTTACATCAAGCATCCAATATTTCAAAGCTATATATATATGTGTGTGTGTGTGTGTGTGTGTATATATATTGTTGACACCGTCATAGAGATATTATCATTTGAAGCATCATCTACACTGCTTTCAACAACCTATTTTCGTAATCTTTTGAGCCAATTCCACGGCTAGGTCTTAGAATTTGCTTGAACAATGACTTTTTGGGAACATTCTTGTTGAATTGTGTAATTTAAATTTCAAATTATTGTTAGAATTTGTTAAATTGTTACATTTTGTTATTATTATATTTGAATAAGAATTAAGATTAGATCAGTTAGTTATTATTCTGTATTATTAGCAATTTGTTGAAACCCTCTCTTTTATATAGAACCTCATGTTAAGGAAAAATATATGAAAGAGAATGGAGTGAATGAATGAAAGAGAAATTATAATTCTAATTTATACATATCTGAATTTTAACATGGTATTAGAGCAATGGTTTCCTCCATGAATGAGAGTCATGGTATCTTCCATGAAAAAAAATTATCTTCTGCTGCCATAAGATTCTCTTAGTTTTCTTCTTCACATTTTCAAATATTCTGATTCTGAAATACTTAACTATCTATCTCATTCTTAACATTTACCTTCTTCGATTCTTCTACAAATTATGATTATTATAATCATGAACTTCATCTTTGTCTTGCATAACCTTTATGTCTTTGGTCCAGACTTGAATCAATTTTTTGCACTGATCGTGCATCTTGTTCCTGATTCTTGTTCCTGATTCAAGCTTCTATTTGTGGTTTCTGCATTTGTTGTCTCTGTTTGTGATCCTATTTCTGATTCGCAATTTCGTCCTTACTCGTACTTCTTGCCTTTTATGCTTGTTTTGATGATTATAGCTTCTGCCATGTGTGGTGGTTAAGCACTATTCTTTTGTTTGCTTCTATCCATGGTGGTTAAGTATTGTTTTAGCTTCTGCCATAGATTGTTAAGCATTGGTTACTTTTGTCTTGAGTGGTTAAGCATTGTTTAGCTTCTACTCTTGATGGTTCTTGATTTACTGGAGCAATTCTCCATGTACGTATTCCATTTGAAGGTCATTGATGTGAAGTCAGTGGCATTGTTTTGAATCTTTCACAGACCAGCCCTGAAGTCTATTGATCTAAACATATGATTGTTCTGAATCCCTTCTCGTATCTCAGTTCTTTTTCTACCTCACATAACTGAAGCACATGTTGTGGACTATCCTGAAGCACCTCCTGAACCTATTGCTGATCAAAGTCATTCCTGGAAGAGTGTTTGAAGAAACAATTGGCAAGTTGGGCATGACCGATATTCATGCACAAACTTGAGGGGGGGAGTGTTGAATTGTGTAATTTAAATTTCAAATTATTGTTAGGATTTGTTAGATTGTTACATTTTGTTATTATTATACTTGAATAGGAATGAAGATTAGATCAGTTTGTTATTATTCCGTATTATAAGAACCTCGTGTTGAGGAAAAATATATGAAAGAGAATGGAGTGAATGAATGAAAGAGGAATTATAATTCCAATTTATCTATATATGAATTTTAACAATTCTAGTGCTCCACATGCCTAAATTGTTTTTCATTCTTTAGATTATTTCCAAAATGATAGCACTGAATAGTAGAAACATGTGCCTTCAGAATTGACAGTTGTTGTCACCTGCATACTTTTCCAGATTATGCATCAAAATAGTATTTTGTGTATCCAGTTGTTGCAACATATATATATATATATATATATATCAACATGGTCAAACTGAATTGCATATAGTATTAATTATGTTGTTTTGTCACTGTTAAATGAGCCTTTTTCCAAAGACAACTAATAGTATAAAAAACACAAGAAAGTCAGGATCCAATGAAATGAGACCAACAAGGAACTTTTGGCCTTCCTCAGTTCAAATTCTTATCTCTTCCAATTGAGATGATTAAAAGAAGGCAAGAAACCAAGGTTATATAGAAGAGTTCAAATTTTATAAGGAGGGTTTTATTACACAGTTATAACATTGAAGAACAATTGTCGTAAAAGATAACAAGGGACTGTACCTTATAGCTTATCAAATATCAACCAATCAACCACTAGTAGCATCTTTGAAACAGAACGTAACCTTGACTAGCTAAAAAAAAATCTTAATTTACATGCCAACATAATATATAATTATATATAATGGACTTTTGAGCAGAATGTAACCTTCACTACTAAAAAGAGTGCATTTTACGACGTCAGTTCCAATTAAACCATCTTAGAATATATGGCAGTGGCAATTTTGTAAATAGGAAGAGTTAAACAACGATGATTATACAAAAATTGTCGTGAAATTTTGCGTTCAATGATGGTTATTTATATAATCTTTGTTGAACGCAACATTCCACGATATTTTTTGTAAAACTGAACTAGTTTGCACATTATTTTAATTTACAAATTAAATGTTAAGACCCTCACTGACTCCCTTCTCACCTCCCCTCTTCTTGTCCCCATGCAAGCCTCGCTGTGGAGGCCCTCGCTGCCTCGATCACGTGCCTCCACCTCGACAACACGTTGTTGGCATTACTGTGCTTCGACACTAGTGCAAGGTTCCTGTAACACCCTGTGTGCACCCGGTGTATTATCATTCTATAACATCATCACAACGCAGCAAGCATGGAAATAAACATTTAAGGAAGCTTGAAATAAGTAAAAGATATACTTTTATACATATATGGTGAATCTCTGTAATATACATGGTACATAATTTTTCCAAAACTATACCAATGTTCCCTAGGATTCAAAATACAGATAAAATAGACAAAAAGTAAGTCAACAGACTCAGTCTTCTAAACCTAGGGTTTTCTTCACTCTATCCCAGTTCAGGCCTCTTGCCCTGGGATCTCTCAGTAACTGCAACCTCTGTTCCTGCAACATAATCCCCAAACAGGGGTGAGATAATTATCTCCGTAAACTCAGGGTTTTCAGAGGTTTCCCTCCCCCTGGTCCACTTCCCAATATCACAATATAGATTCATATACACATATATATAGATCACATATTGAAACAGAATACACATCAGATCAACAGCCTTCTCAGCTAGCCAAATTTTGATACATGCAATTAACAGCACATTATAAGCATATATAATTCACACACATTGCCTGAATAGGATCATCCACTTAAGGGCACATCTATTCAGGACTTGCTCAACGCATGCCCAGGTAGGATCATCTACTGAAAGGCACATCTACCCAGGACTTGCCGCCCAATACCTGAATAGGATCATCTACTTAAAGGCACATCTACTCAGGGTTTACATGGACGCCTATGGATTATCCCAGGGGAGATCATCCACTTAAGGGCACATTCCCAAGGGGTCCATAGTACCTCATCCTACTGGCCAGTAGATTTCAAGCAATCACATCACAATCAACTCAGAACAAAGATCATGCAACCATACACTATACTAGTGTATGCAATATAATCATCATAAGCAACACAATGTACACTAATTCAGTGTAACCAAATCAGTTCACCCTATCTTAGGGTTTAGCTAGCATGCAGTTGCCAGCCATCAACAAATCATTTCATCAATAATCAGTACAATTCAGTACCACAACATCATTATACATCAGAATACAAGTTATATCAGGCAATCACCCATGTTGGGTATAGTGAAACACAAGTAGGAAAACAATCACTGGAAACACTGAGCTTACCTGGTCGTAGCTCAGAATCAGTTCCCCTAGACTCTTGGTGATCTCTACCAGCAATATGCACGTCACGCCCTACAGTAGGCATGAATCAAACAATCAGAAACGGTGTTTAACCGTTTATATGGAAGGAAATACCCTTCCTCCAATAACCAATCCAAAATCTTCTGCCCTATGGTTTATCTTGGCCCAGTTTCTACTAGGCTATACATTGACCCTCAATGGTCTGCCTCAGTCTCACCAAGGCCTCAGAGTTCCTTCAGAACTCTGTACAGCTCAATTAAAAGCTGCACCAGAACCAAGAACCCACATTGGTTCAACTCAGCCAAAACACATATATAATCACATTTTCACCGATTATTTGGCCTTATAACTAACTTTTGTAAAGGTACTTAAGTTAATTCAGGCCAGAATACCGCCCATTTACACACCCATACTCCTGCCCAAAGTCAAATTCAAACTTCATCACAAATTCAGTTTCAATATGCCATATGGCTCAGAACAACCTCCTGACTACATCTCTCTAAAGAATCTAAGCCTAATTCCAGCCCTATCATCAACTAACTACTATTCATCAATTTCTTATTTCACAAATTAATCAGTTACAAGATGAGTTTCTCACCGCAAAGCAATCAAGAAAGGCCGGAGAAGTATTTCTCCTAGCTCTAGTGCCCTTGAACCGGCTTTGTTTCCTTCCAAACTCAGCTCCCTTTCAAGAAACTCAAGAAAATGGGAGTTCTCCCACCAACTAGGCTGGATTTTGGCTTTTCAAGGTTCTAATCAAGTTTGTAGGTGATAAGGAGGTGTTTTAGTGGCTTATAATGAAGGTTTGGAGCTTCTATGGCTCAGCAATGGCTACTGGGGCAGAGGAAGATGATGAACAGTGGTTTTTCCCACTGAAATCGCGATTTAGCTTTATATATATGGCCTGCCAGAGGTCTGGCGCGATCCGCGCCACCTCTGGCGCCATTCGCGCCAACATGGCGGTGGACATGGCGCCACCAGCGCCACTCTCGCGCCAACCGCGTGGACTTCCAGAAGCTTTGGCGCTCTTGGCGCCACCCTGGCGCCACCAGCGCTAACTTCCAGAGGCTTGTGGCGCCACCCGCGCCACAACTGGCGCTGGTCGCGTGGAAAACTAGGAAAATTAGGTTTTCTAGAGCACTTCCTGCGCCATCAGCGCCGCCAGTGACGCCATCCGCGCGGGCTGTAAAACTATTGGCGCCCCTAGCACCACTTGGGCGGCTCAGGCGTCAACTTCCAGTAAGCCTGGCGCTGATCGCGTGAAACCTGGCGCTGATCCCGCCACACTAAAAACACAGTTTCTCACAAAAGGACCTGGCGCTAACCGCGCGAAATCCAACGCCAGACGCGCCAAGTCTTAGGGTATTATAGTTCCAGGTCCAGTATAGTTGCTGCTCATAGTGTTGTTAGGGTTCACGAAGGACCCTTTCCCGCACATGCGAGCCTCGGTGCTGGAAGGGCTCTTCGGTTTCTGCAAGCGCTACAGAGAGTCAAGAAACATCGTGTTCCTGTTGGCAAAACCCTCGTCTCTCATACCCTGATGAGGTTTATGCTTGTATCGCTATGCTTCGAGAATAAGATGTGAGAATATATGTGTCTCCTATCTTTTATGGTTTAGTCTTGTCCATCTGTTTTGTTATTGAGTCACATTTTTTTTAATACAGTTTCCCTTCAATATTGGTCTGTGTCCATCTATTTTGTTATTGAGTCACATTTTTTTTAATACAGTTTCCCTTCAATATTGGTCTGTGTCTATCTCATTCTGCTTTATAATTTGAAAAAAAAAAACCTCGTGCTAATGAAATAGATTTTTAGTTGAGAATTTGGTGTTAAAACTTATAAGCTTAACATATGGAGTATTTTGAGTTTCCTTTAACTGAGACTGAATGAGTGAATGTAAATGTTTAATAGATTTAAAAAGAAGAAATGAAGTTTTCCTAAATTTTAAATACTTTTTATTTATATATTGCCTGCTAAGGAGTAGGCAACAAAGGATCTTCATGGATTTGAGTGGAAGTTTACACATATATATAGGGGTAAATTGGTTTTGATATTTAATAGTATATTTTAGTTGAATGTTCAAATTTTGAATGAATGAATGAATATTGTGATTTGCATCAAATGAAGAATGCTAGAGACATAGTACTCATATTTGCTTTTTTATTGCAATTTTTTTATCCCTTTCATTAATGTGATAAGGTCAACCAATGAGGCATTTGCTTACTACTCCTTCAGAGAGGGAACAGAGAGGTCGAAGCTCAAGTGTTGTTGCTAGTGGTCCCAAAGAATGTATTCCTGTAGCTGCATGTGAAACTGAGAGGATTCAGACTCCCAATCTATTAATTTAACTATTTATCTTCTTATTATTTTTTTTTCTTCTTTACATTTTCTAATGTTTTATTATTTTCTATCCATTTGGACTGGACTGGCTGACATTTCTGATCTAAATACAAAAAATTGTGATACAATCATAAAAAAATCCACTTGCTGCATCACTTACATTTTTCTTTCCAACATTCAAACATCACTAATTTAAAACTGAAAATGTTCTTAAACTAGCATTGAAACTTATATGCTTCCTCTGGTTGTAATTTAAATAAGGGAAAATTTGTTTTTGGTCGTTGTACTTTCAGTCAAACTTGGTTTTGTTTCTTTTACTTTAAAATTGATGAATTTATTCCTTCATCTTCAAAAAATATGTAAAATTAGTCCCTTTTTCAACTTTCCATTGATATACCTGCTATTAGTTTCCATTCCCATGATTATTATTTTTCTGCTTAGTTTTGTTCTCTTTCCTGTTAAAATTATTATTCTCTGTAAAGGTAGCTCAAGGTGATAAGAGTGGAGAAGATGGTATCCCCATGCTTCCTTTCACTGATTTTTTTGGCGATAGAATACTTGAGACCACAATATTTCCTTGTAAAATGTTTTAAATAGATGGACAAGTAATGCTCTTTTATCATGTTAATAGTTCACCAACTTACTCTATTCATAACTAACTTTTACATGTATAATTGGTTGGCAAAGAAGAACCTCGGGCTGGATACTTCTTGTGGGCAATGTTTGCCTATGGTTTAGGTATCAAATGTTTGTTCTAGGATAATTTTCATGATAAAATGTTTTAAATCTTTGGACTTGTTAACTGTTATGTGAGATTCCACTAATATTATATGTTTGACTAATCCAACAATATTCTAATAATTTAAGTAGGACAATTATAAGAAAGTAGTTTAATCTATGTGTTTAATTGACATGGTATTATAATAATAAAACTTTCTCTTGTATAGACAATTGACAATTATATAATAATAATAATAATAATAATAATAATTATAATAATAATAATAATAATAATAATAATAATAATAATAATAATAATAATAATAATAATAATAATTGGCTAGGTATGCTATTCTGAAATTATAGGTTAGGTTTAATTTGTTGTAAAACTTAATAAACATGAAAAAATATCAATTTTATGGGGAAATCAATGTGTAGATTTTAAGATGGTTTTACCTAAAATCATCTGAAAATCCTATCATTTTTTACACTTTTAACAATAAATATTACAATCTAAAATGATTTATAAGATAGTTGATGTAAAAAAAAAAAATTCTACAACAATTTAAAAATTATCTTAAAAAGTATTTCCTTTCCAGTATAATGCCTTCAAAGACAATTTCAAAACTTTGATGGAAAGTAGTACAAAACCATCTTTGGAAGTCCTTTCTTCTCACCGCAACAACCGGCTTCTTCCTCCGAGTCGGTTACGACAATCTGATAATAACGGAAGGGTCGTTAGCGATTTAGGAATAACAGGGAACGACGATCAATGGTCAAAGTCAAATGCCGCTCCTTCTCGCATCTGCTTTGCATCACTTGTGTCAACCGTGCCACTCAAGTCGTGTCACGTCCTCCACTTATTTCTCTTGCAAAACCATAATGTAAAAGCACCTAATCAAACACTGTTGCGTATTTCAACCTAATCCATTAACACAACATAGATTTTTAAAGAAGAAATGAAGGGCGGGGAGGAAGAAGTTCCATGAGACACGTCACCCAGTTTACAAAGGAGTGAGGTGTGTGGTGCGGGCTACGACAACCTAAATAGCAGAACACGGTGGGAAGAAGTGGTGGAGGAGGAAAAAGAAAGGGTCCAATGGTTAAAAAACGAAAAATCTAAAAAAAAGTAATTATATCTTCAATATTATAATGTATTGGCAGTTTTTTTTTTTTTTTATTGGTTGTGTCTAACACATCACTTTTAGTTTTAGGTTTGTGTCCACCGAAGCTTTCCTTCAGAGAATAATAATGGTTACACATATGGATGGGGATAAAAAGGTAATTAAACCTTTAACAATTATGTGCCCAACCCGATTGAGTCAACGACAACTTCCCCAACACGTTGTGTTACCCTCTTTACTCTTCGTCGTTTTCAAACCCCTTCTCTACCTTCAAACCCTGGGAAAATTCTCGAACAATGCCCCTTCTCCCTCCGTAACTCACCAATCCATCCATAAATACACACACAAGCATTTTCATTCAACATTTTTTATTATTTATTTGTATCCGTCTAATATCCACACATCTTAGTTTTTTTATGTACCCATTCGCGTGCGATAGAATTTTCTAGAGCGAGAGATTTCGGCGTAATGGGTCCAAACGCTGCGGCGGCGAAACAAGCGGAGAAACTCCGAAGTGACGGCAACACTTACTTCAAAAAAGACCGTTTCGGTGCCGCCATCGACGCTTACACCGAGGTATAACTCTTCTCGTTCTTCCGTTATCGTTACCGTTACCGAGAAATTGAGTGATTAATTAACCCTTTGTTTTTTTCCCTTGTATGTTTTTTTTGGGGGTTTGAAGGCGATTACGCTGTGCCCTAATGTTCCGGTTTATTGGACGAATCGCGCGCTGTGCCATCTCAAGCGCAAGTATGTAATGTGTGAGCGTTTAATTCTGCAGTTCTTTGTTTTGTGTATGATATTAAATTGATTTATTGTGGTTGCATTTGTGTGCAAATTTTTGGAAATTTAGTGGTTGTGATGCGATTTAGAATGGATTTTAAATGTGCTTGGTTTGGTTGTAGTGATTGGGAGAGAGTCGAGGAAGATTCTCGGAAGGCCATTCAGTTGGACAGCAGTTCAGTTAAGGTTTTTGTGACCAATCTCCTTGTGATTTTGTAGTTCCTTCTGTCATATACGCGTTCGCTAATATAATTGAGATTCTATGATTGGTTTGAGTATAGGCTCATTGAGACCAATCTCCTTGTGATATTTTAGTTCCTTTTTTCGTATACGCGTTGGCTAACAAGTTAGCTTCTATGATTGGTTTTGAGTATGGCTCATTTGATGGTTTAATATGTGGGATTTCCTTTTGAATTGAGTGTGCTGCACGTTTAGTTGTGTGACTGTGTCTTCACCTTGGGATAGATCATAGATGTACTTGTGCTTGGTGGTTTGTGGCTTGCAAAACTTCATGACGGCCATAGACTCTTGAAATATGAACCATGAAGCCTGGATTCTTAAAAAATGGCCAAGATTGGTGCCAGACTCATATTTGATAGCAATACATGTGTGGTTTTCCATATTTTTGAACTTTTATTGATTGATGCAATTGGGATATGACTTTGATACTTTGAATACTTTTTCCTATGTGTCCTTAAAGATATTGTAAGTGATAGATAATTATCTTTAAGGAAAATGGCAAAGATTGGTGCTAGATGCATATGATAGCAATGTGCGCACGATAGTATTTTCCGTTTCCTTTTTTTTTTTCTGAACTTTTATTGATTGTGCTGTAAAATAGAAGAAACTGATGGATATTTAGACTGAAAACTGTGTCAGAGTACACAGCGAATGCATGGTTATATAGGATAATCACATTAGTTATACATAAATAGAGGATATTCTACTTCCTTTAAATCAAAGATACTATCCCTATAAACTGTAATTAATACTAGAATCAAAATATTAATTCTGATTTTCAATACTCCCCTCAAGCTGAAGCTTACTAACAACATCTCCAACGTGGGTGCTTCATGAGTTGCTTAATAATGTGTTGCTTAAGTGAGTTGTTTATATAAGCAACTGTTCTAAATCCGAAAACAAGAGATGAGAGAGAATCTTAGAGAGAGAAACAGTGAGTGGGTGACGGTGGGTAACAGGAATAGGTATAGGGAGCGGTCCGGTGAGGGTTATAAGGTCAGACCATGTCTCAATTACGTGAGAAATGGATATAATCACCGTTATGGAGAATACGCGAAGGATCCAAGTCAGGGGATGGTGAGGCAAGATTGGAGGGACACGCCGCAGATAACTTCTTTCTATTTCACTCGTTTTCCGGAGGAGATGAGGGAAAGAGATTTATGGGCAGAATTTAAAAAGTGGGGTGATGTGAGAGAGATTTTCATTGCGAAAAACCGAAACATGAGTGGTAGAAAATATGGCTTCGTACGCTTTAAAGGGGTTGACGATGCCGTATATCTTGAACGAAAACTTGATAACTTGGTTCTTGGTGGCCTCAAATTGCATGTCAACTTGCCTAAGCACAGCAGGGAAAGGAAAAAGATAGACAAACACCAACTAAGGGAGACTGACGATGGAAAAACGACCATGAGGAATAAGGGCAAAGAGAAGGTTACTTGGGCACAACCAGACCGGTTTGATAACCATTTAAAACAAAGGATGTACAGTCAATCATATGCGAGTGCCCTCGTATCATCTAGCCACAACGGGACGGGGAGACGACCTAATGTGCGTGCTCTAGCGGCGATATCTCCCTCGCATTCCTCCGTCCAGCTTTCTATTCCATCGGAAAAGGGCAACTGGTATAACAAGGCATGGATTGGCAGGTTGCGAAACTTGTCGCATTTTGACAGGTTGGACGAGGAATTTTTATGGGAGGGGGATGAAGATATTTCACCCAAATATTTGGGTGATGATATGGTGCTGTTAAAGGGGCTCAGTGACGCTAAAGCTGAAGAAATGTGTAGAGATGCAGAAGCAAACGGGATTTCTATGTTCCATACACTGCATAAATGGTCTCCAGATTTGAAGATTGGCTTCAGGCTGGTGTGGATTCTCTGCTGGGGAATTCCATTGCATGCATGGAACACAGATTCAATCAGACAGATTGTGGCAGGGATTGGGGATTTGGTGGACCTGGATGACGATACTGAGGACCTCCATCGGATGGATCGGGCTCGGGTGCTTATCAAAACTCCATGGCAGCCTATTATCCACCACAATGTGTCGGCGTCTATTAATGAGGTGGTTTACAAAATTACAATTGTGGAGGAGACGGGTAACTGCATGTGCAAATGCAAAGGGAGAAGATACGATGCGTCGTCGTCGGATGAAATACTATCTGAGGAGAGTATGGTGGAGTTGTGTGCTTCATTGGAGAACACGGAGGTTGTGGCGGAGACTCCGGCGCAGAGTAGACAGACGAGTGGCGATAGGGAAGAGAGTAAACGGCCTGATGATGCCCAGCGGTTTTTACCTGATAGTCAAAACAGATTGCAGAATCCGTTGGTTTCATGTTTGAATCCTGACAAGTCATCCAGTAAAGTAGGTGGGGCTGAGCAGACCCTAGGTGGGAACATGGCTGCCAACTGTACGGGGCCATCCTATGATGGTGACGTTAGAGACGGCCGGCTGGGGGAAAATGATGGAACACATGATACGGTGGAAGATTGGGCCTCGGAAAGCGGAGCTGTGGTCAGCGGTAGTAACCAGAGGATGTTGCTACCAAACACACAAGACAATGTGGAAGGCCAGTGTGTATCAACACGTGATGAGATAGAGACAATAGCTGGGGAAGGTACATCAATGGGCCCTACTACTTGCTGTCCAGCTGAAGTCAAAGATAATGAATTGGGCCACAATAGTTTTGGGCCTAAATTTCAGGGGAAGGTGTATATCAGAAATAGGGGGTGGAAAAAGGATACCCAGACACAAAAAAATGGTAGCTCTCAACCAGAACTCAATATTCTACGGCCCAATAATAAAGGCAAAGAAGCAATAAACGCCCTTTCCAATTCAGACATTTCCCCCTCTTCGTCTAAGGGTGGTGGCCTTAAGGACGTTATGGATTGGGATAACCCAAACTCGGCTGGAAAACATGGACCTATTGAGCCAATGATTGATCATAGCTACTCAAAGCATGACTGGAGATTTGATGCAGACAGTGATTGGGTGATAGCAAAATTATTGGGACTGGATGGTCAGAATCAGGCTGATGTAATGAACAATATGACTCATATGGAAAGCAGAGATAAGGTGGAGTTTCAGAGGATGGGGGCTAATGGCTGTGATTGATGAAGATCCTATCCTACAATATCAGGGGGCTCGGGAGGGGTGTTAAGTGGGCTGCAATTAGGAAATTGATATCAAAGGAAAGGGTGGACATGCTATGCTTACGAGAAACCAAAAAAGAAATAATAGATGACAAGGTGTGCAAGGCAATGTGGGGTGATGATGACATTAACTGGGAATCCCTGCCAGCAATTAATAAAGCTGGTGGATTACTGTGTATCTGGAGCAAGGAGGTTTTCATTTTGGAAAATAAGGTGTTAGGGACTGGTTTTATTTATCTGGAAGGGACATGGGCAGCTGATGGCAGTAAAGCTACAATTGTGAATATATATTCACCTTGTGAGGTATCCTTGAAAAGAAGATTATGGGATGATATAAAACAGCTGAGAGCTGCAAATATGGGGGCTCTATGGTGCATAATAGGGGATTTCAACAATATTAGAAGACCTCAAGAGAGACTGGGGACTTGTCAGAGATACCAAGATGATGGCACTGTTAAGGAGTTTAATGATTGGATAGCTGATCTAGAAGTTGAGGATGTACCGTGCATTGGGCGTCAATTTACTTGGTACAGGCCAAATGGGACTTCCAAAAGTAAGCTGGATAGAGCATTGGTATCAGCTGAATGGATTACGAAGTGGCAGGGTACCACACAGTTTATTCTAGACCGTAATTTCTCTGATCATTGCCCTATCATACTGACATCCTCATTGGCTGATTGGGGTCCAAAACCATTTCGGGTAATGGATTGTTGGCTTCAGGACAAATCTTTCAGGAAGCTTGTACATGATGGATGGAACTCTAATCTAATTAGTGGCTGGGGAGGTTTTGTTTTAAAAGAAAAGATCAAGAATCTGAAACACAGGATTAAATTCTGGCACAAAACACAATTTGGTGATATGCAGCTGAAGATTAAATCATTACAGATGGAACTTAACAAGCTTGAGACTGATGGGGATCAGAGGCATTTTACTGAACAAGAGGTGCAGAAAAGAAAACAACTACAGGAGGAATTATGGGCAGCAGCCCAGGCAAATGCGTCCATCATAAGGCAGAAAGCTAGATCCAAATGGATCAAGGAGGGGGATTGCAATTCTAGTTTCTTTCATATGACTGTAAACTGGAAGCGGAACAGTAACATGATCAGAGGATTGATGGTTGATGGGCGCTGGATTGCTGAACCCAACAGGGTTAAAGAGGAAGTTAGATCATTCTTCAAGAAGAAATTTGAGGAGCCGGTTTTGAATAGACCCAACCTTGATGGTACTAATTTCAGAGCCATTGAACAGCAGCAGATGGACATTCTGATGGCCCATTTTGATGCAACTGAAGTGAGAAATGCAGTGTGGGAGTGTGGTAATGAAAAGAGTCCTGGTCCAGACGGCTTTAATTTCAAGTTTATTAAAGCTCTTTGGGACACTGTCAAAGCGGACTTCTCCGTTTCATGGATGAGTTTTATGTAAATGGTATAATTCCTAAGGGTGGTAATGCATCTTTCATAACTTTAATTCCCAAGACTCTTGATCCACAGGGATTAAATGATTTCAGACCTATTTCACTAATAGGCTGTGTGTATAAGGTTGTGGCCAAGGTATTAGCTGCAAGGCTGAGAAAGGTGCTGCCTTCTGTTATTGACCATCGACAATCTGCATTTATCTAGGGGAGACAACTGCTGCATAGTGTGCTCATTGCTAACGAGGTTGTTGATGAGGCAAAAAGACAAAACAGAGGCTGCCTTGTATTCAAAGTGGACTATGAAAAGGCATATGATTCGGTTAACTGGGAGTTCCTGTCATACATGATGAAGCGGATGGGTTTTTGTGATAGGTGGATTATGTGGATTGAAGGGTGTTTAAAGTCAGCATCTATATCAGTTTTGGTGAATGGAAGTCCCACTACTGAATTCTCACCACAAAGGGGCCTTAGGCAAGGTGACCCTCTTGCCCCACTCTTGTTTAATATTGTGGCTGAAGGCCTGACCGGATTGATGAGAGAGGCCCAATCAAAGAACTTGTTTGAAGGATATAAGGTGGGGAGGAATGAAATTGAAATCAGCTTGCTGCAGTATGCTGATGACACACTATTTTTTGGCAAGGCATCACCCAAAAATGTGAAGACCATTAAGGTGATGTTGAGGAGCTTTGAGATGGTATCGGGGTTGAAAATAAATTTTGCCAAGAGCAGATTTGGGGTTTTTGGGATGGATGATCGGTGGGCAAATGATGCTGCAACATACCTGAATTGTAGAAGGCTAACGTTCCCTTTTTCATATCTTGGGGTCCCTATTGGAGCCAATCCAAGACGTATTGAGACATGGGATCCATTAATCAACAAATATGAGAGAAAACTAGCTAGATGGAAACAGAAATATTTTTCTTTTGGGGGTAGGGTCACATTGATAAAATCAACTTTGAACTCGATACCTATTTTCCTCCTATCTTTTTTCAGGGCCCCTAAGAAGGTGATAGCTTGTTTGGAGAGAGTTCAGAAAAGGTTTTTGTGGGGCGGAACTGCTGATCAAAGGAAAATTGCTTGGGTAAGATGGGGGTTGATCTGCCAGCCAAAGGAGCTTGGGGGGCTGGGCATTAAAGATCTAACCAAATTTAATCACTCATTACTTGAAAAATGGTACTGGAATTTATTCCATCAGCCAAATGATTTATGGGCACAAGTGTTAGATTCAAAATATGGGGGATGGAGACGCTTGACTGAACCTACAAGAAGAGGCAAAGAATCCATCTGGTGGAGGGATCTCAGCTCATTATGTAGTTCCATTGATGAGGGGCAGTGGCTTAGAAGTGGGATAAGATGGAAGGTGGGATGTGGTAGTAGGATTTTATTCTGGGAGGATGGATGGAAAAATGATGAAATTACTTTGATGGAAAAGTACCCAAGACTGTACCAGCTATCTAATCAACAGCAACAGTTCATTCATTACATGGGTACATTGACCCAAACTGGTTGGGAATGGCAGCTTAACTGGAGAAGACACTTCATGGAGGGTGAGGTTGATGCTGCTGTAAATTTTATGAAGGATATTCAAGATATGGTAATACAATCACAGCAACAAGACACTTGGAGCTGGACGGCTGATCTGAGTGGCATATATACAGTGGCAAGTGCTTATCATTGTATTGATAGAGAAGTGAACAGTATGCCTCAAGAGGGTATATTCAAGGAGTTGTGGAAGCTAAAAGTTCCTAATAAGGCATCATGCTTTGTGTGGCGACTTTGCAGGGACAGAATACCTTCTAAGGTGAATCTGCATAGAAGGAATGTGGAACTCAATGACATCATATGCCCATTTTGCAGAATTAACGAGGAGGATGTATCCCACTTATTTTTCAGTTGCAGTAATATCCTACCACTTTGGTGGGAATGTTTGTCGTGGATAAAGGTTGTAAGTGTATCTTCTGTAACTCCAATAGCCCACTTCACTCAGCACTCCTTTTATGGAAACAGTGGAATCAGACAGATGAGATGGCAGACTTGGTGGGTGGCATTGACCTGGACTATATGGGGTCATAGGAACAAGATTGTCTTCCAAAATGCTATGTTTAATAGACATAATCTGATGGAGGACGCACTATTTCTATGCTGGTCTTGGCTTAGAAATTTGGAGGATGGTTTCAATCTTCCTTTCCACTTTTGGTCTTCTAATATGGGGGAAGCTTTTGTAATCAGGGGAGGGTAGATCTAACATGTATTTCTGTTTGTTTACCTAGTCCTAAGCTAGAACTCAGAAGGCTTTCACCATGTTTTCATGTTTTAAGCCTCCTTCGTTCTATTCTGGTACACTAGGGCCGATGTTATGCAGTACTTCTTGTAATGCAGAACTTTATTCATATATATATATATATATATATATATATACATCTTATTTTTGCTGGCCAAAAAAAAAAAAAATATAAGCAACTGTTCCTTAGTTCATTCTTACCAATTAAAGAACCATTTTTCAATTACAAAATTTAATGTGGCTCAAGTTAAGCACTCACTCTAGCAACTTTAGCATTGGAGTAAATTTATATGTAGAGTTTTTAAATCTATGTGGCATTGTAGGGCTCACAAATTTAAGAGAAGCAACTCATTTAAGCAATCATGCATTGTAGATGCTCTAACCAATCAACTTGTTACAAGAAAATTTATTCCCACTAATAAATAAAAAATATAACAAAAATGGATTTCCACCAAAAAAATTTTGAAGAACAACTCATGGATGTTGGTGAAGTCGGGGATTATTGCTAGAAAGAGAGAGCTGGAATATTCATCTGCCTAAACAAGTTCCGAATTTCTTAAAACCATCATTTGGAAGCTTCAAACCAATATTTTGAAGACAACATAGGGATTTTGGTGAAATCAGGGAATATTGCTAGGAAGAGAGAGCTGGAATACCCATCAGCTTAAGAAAATCCAAAGCAGTTCCAATCTTCTTAAAACCAATATTTGAAAGCTTTAAACAATGTGTGGAGACCCAAAGTTATTCAAATTGAAGAGACGAAATCGTCATAAACAGCCAGGAAAGTAAGAGAAGTCACTGAGAAACAATGCCGGAAAGGAACAATGTCAGAATAGGCAACCGGAAAGTTCTTTGTTGGAACATAAGTAGCAAACTGAAGGCGGTGGCAGAAAACTCATTGAAATAAAGTGAATACTCGTGTTAGAGTACACAACAGATGCATGGTTATATAGGATAATTACATTAATTATACATAAATGGTGGATATTTTGTTTCCTCTAAATCATAGATGATATTCCTAAAAACTGTAATTAATACTAGAATCAGAATATTATTCTGATATTCAAGAGGTCCATCTGGGACATGACTTTGATAGTTTGTTAATTTGAATGCCTTTTCCTTTATATCTTTAAAGCTATAGTAAATGTTGGACAATTATATAGAGTTTAGGCTTCTTTTGAATAGATGTATTTGTGCTTGGTGATCCATGGCGTATAAAACTTCATGATGGCCATAGATTCTTGAAATGTGAACTATGAAGCTCAGATACTAAGAAAATGGCAAAGATAGGTGCCAGACGCATGTTTGATACCAATAAGAGCATGATTCTGTTTTCCTTGTTTTTTTAACTTTCATTGATCGACGCATTTGGGATATGACATTGATACTATGAATTCCGTTTCATCTGTATCCTTAAAGCTAGTAAAAGGGAGACAGTTTTATAGAGTCCACAGTCCAGGCTTCTTGTGATAGGATTAGTGACGCCTTTTTATTGACATTTATTGGGAAAAAATGTAATTTTTTGTAACATCTCCATAAGGGAAATGATTTGTTCTGATACGGGCAAGAGAAAGAAAGTCATATAACTAGGGATTTTTGTTATGAATTTTTTTGTGATTATCATCCACTGATGTGATTATGTTTTATTGAGAAATTATCAATGACTTTGTACAGATATATTGTGCATTTATATAAAATATGTTTATTTAATTTATAGTAATGTATTTAGGCTGTATAATGTCTTGAATTTTTAAGAATTTCCTGACTTTGTATCCATGTTGCATTGTACTTAACTTATTAGTTATTGACCAAGACGTAGCTTAGTTGGTTGAGCAGGATGTATGAGTTGCTAAATCCATCGTGTATGTCTTTGATTCCTATGGATAAAAGAACTTAGTAGTTATTAAGTATTGGGATTTCAGTAGTTCTCTGTGAAAATATTGACATGATACAGATTGCATTTCTAACTGAGGGGATAGACTCATACCACACAAATCCTTTAATTTATCTACCCAAAATTTAAGCAATTTCCTTGGGTGGATTGGCCTTGGCTTTCTAAATCAATTCCAGTTCTACTGTTCCACATTTCCTATTACTTCTCAAAGTGAAACCTGCATGTCTTGTGATAGTTGCCTATTGCAATAGGATCTATTCCATTCAGAAAGTCTTTTTTGGGAAATCTGAATCTGAAGTGATCCTTTTTCAGTGGTTGGATTGTGTAAAACAATTAACTCAAGGATTAATTATGTGCTTAGTAGAGGTAAAAAATCAATGAAATCAGGCGCCAGTTTAAATGACAACTTTGTTTCACTAATACCTATTGGATTATATGTGAAATAGTTTGAGAAAAAAATAAGAGATAATTTGGAAGGATAGAAGTAGAAGAGAAATAGTTAAGCTTTTTATATTAATTAATAATTAAACTAAACTATTTATTATATTATTTTTCTTAATATAAAATTATTTATTATTTTTTTATGCTTCAAATAATTTGATTTTTAAGGAAATTAAAGCCAAAAAAAGAAAATTAACTTCCACTCCCCACTTTCTCCCTTATTTAGGGGGAAGCTTCCCCTCCCATTTTCCCTTTCTCTTCCTCAAACAGAAAGTAGGAATTTGGAATTTTCATCCTTTTTCCCTCCCTTCTGTTTCCATTAAATCAAACGGATAACTTGCTGTTTTGGGGTTAAATTGTATAACGTGTCATGCTTTTCATGTGATATGTAAGATGCTCTAAACCAATTCTTTTTATTTTTATATTAGTGATGCAACGATACTGAGTTGTGTAAAGAAAGACTTGAAAGAAAAGAATAAATCTGAATTGTTTTAATAGAGAGATTACATATGGTATTTATAAACTTCACCTCACCCAATTAATCAAATAAAAGGGAGTAAATAATAAATAATACTATTATACAAATCAAATCACTTCACATTACATCACAAAAAATCTGCTTTTTATTCTAAGAAAGGAAAATCAAACTAATTATAGGAATAAATCTTCATCTTAATTACAAGAATAAAATAATTTTTTAGGATCACATTTCAAGGATCCCCCTCAAGCCGGTGAATGGATGTCTATCATTCAGAATTTTCAAGTTCGGTCATAAAAGTGCTGTCTAAAGTCCCTTGATGAATATAGGCTAAGGTCTAATTGGAAAATGACTATGTGAACCTTCTGGCAGTGGTTTCAGTTTATCAGGGGTGCAAAGAAAAAAAATGTAGGCTATATGAATGTGACAGATGCTGCAATGAAGGTGCCATGCCAAATGCTGCTATCAAGACAGCAAAGAAGGGACACTCTGAAGGTGCCAAATGCTGGAATTAAGGGGGCACACAAAATATGAAAGTGCCAAATGTTGCAATAAATGCAACAAGAGAAAAGGGGCACATTGAACAGAAAGTCAGGAGGCAGCAGCCAGACAACAAGTGAATCTTTTGCAAGAAAAATCCAGAGATCAAAGGTCAAAACAAAACAGCAAGAGCTGAACAGTAGCAAACGTATGTTAACAAACACAAATTGATCAGCAGTGTACAACAACGTACGAGAGGTAGAAATTCAAGTAAATCTCCAAATTTTAAGGAACTTGGCAGCGAAGTAGTGACAGGACAGGTCACGGAGGATGGTACCACTTTGATACCATGTTCAAAGATCTGAATTGTATTTTTAACTTGTATTAGAAGAGATATTGCAAATAATATTTATAGACTGTATCTCACCTAATTAAGGAAATAGAACGGAATAAATAAACAATAAACAAATCAAATCAAATTGAATCATATCACATCAAATATGCCCATTCTTAGAATGAAAACCAGCCTAATTATAGGAATAAATCTTCGGCCTAGATATTAAATTTTCTTGATTACATTTCAGCATAAACTATAATTATCAATCCTGAATAGTGGCATGGAGTGGCCAACACTAAGATTTCTGTAGCAGGAAGACTGCTATAGTAAATACTATATGGTTACAAATCAAGTAATAAATTATAAATGCTGAAAATAAAATAAAAATCACAAAATGAGAGACATATTCATAATTAACAAACACACTAAGCAATAATAACAAAAACTCTATTAAGTTCAAGCTTCTTAGTAGATGATGCCATGAGCCCATGATTAAGGCATAAATGATGGTCAATGAAATTAAAAAACAAGACAAAATCAGAACAGTGCACAAAGGATGATCAATGAATAGAGGCTGAGCACTTAAATAGATAAAGGTGGAACAAAAAAAAGGATGATCAACTGAGTTGGAGGAAGGGCATGGACATTTCTTTTAAAATTCTACTCAAAAGACATTCGTGGGAACAGTCATCTTTTTTGGTGGGGAAATGGGCTAGCTAGTATTCAAGTGTAGACTGTGTATCAGTACCTGGTATGAATGTGTTTGATAAAATGGAGTGAGTATATGTGTCATGTGTGTGTGCGTGCATGTGTGTGTTCACATCATTAGTTTTAGGTCAACTCTTGAAACAGTTTCTTATTAACTTTCATCGAGGGATATTTACTGTGTATTGGTTTGTGGTAGAGCTGTATAGAATTCTGAAAAACCACTGTCTTGGTGGAAGTTGTTGGCAGCTACATTTTATATCTGATATGTGTTGCATATTCATCATTTATTGTTTTCATTGTTAATCTATGTTCTTTGTGTTGATTTTATTTTTTTCCAGCTGAATTTTCTTTTTGTATACATTTCAGGCCCACTATATGTTGGGGCTCGCATTGCTACAGAGACAAGAATCTGCCAAGGGAATCAAAGAATTGGAGAAGGTTTGTTGACATTGAAGACCTTTTTGGTTTGTTTCTTGCACATTTATTAATTTGTTATATTATATCTGCTGCAAGAAACCGTTTAGTGCTTAATTGCTTGTTAGTAAGATTGAATTCTGCTGTTGAAGTGGTTAATTTGTACAATGTTTTGTTGCATACTTTGTGTTTGCGACTTAGTGAATTTAAGAACTTCATACAGTTGAGAAATGTCACAGCACAACCCAAAAATAAGTAATAACTAATTACATATTTCATGTTTTACCCTGAGATTTGTTGTGGTTTATTTATTCTACAAATTATGACTTATATTTTATTAGTTGTCTTTTTGAGTGAAGGTTAGTTTAGTTTAGGTTTCTTAAAACGATATTGCTTCTCCCTTCATTCTTTATAACTGTTACCGTACCATGTATGTAACTGCCCTTCAGTTAGCTCACGGTGACATATCTATAACAATCGTATGTGATATATGAAAGTGGTGGTTGGGTTTGATGGAGATTAGTGATTATCATATTTTCAAGTTTTGAGATTTCGATCTTTTAGGGCAAGTCTTGAAGAATATATACATGCATATCAAATCATAGATTTAAATAGCGGCGCTTTAGCGCGCTATCTCGCTTCAACAGCGGGTTGCGGCACCCAGCCGCTACTTCCGTGCCGCAATGCGACAGTTTCCGGTAGCGGCCGGTGGCGGCCAGATGCGGCGTTGCGGGGTGGCAGATCTTGTGGCGCTATTGCGCCGCTACTTCCATGGAAGAGAAAAAATTGCAGAGCTTTATAGAAAAAATTGCAGAGAAGACGAGTTGCATCGGGGGACCAGCACGGCGGAGGGAGATGGCGGGAGAAGGGTGGTGCAGGGATGGGGACGAGGGCGACGGGGACGGCAGTGGAGGGATCAGGAGGAGGGGGAGAGGAGGCCATGGGAGAGAGGGTTGAGGGAAAGTGGGTGTGTGGCCTGTGGGTATGGGTCGAGGGAGAAAGAAGAGAAGATAATAAATTATCACTGACAAAATATTGAGGGAAAGTGGGTGTGGCATGTGGCAGTGGGTATCGGTAAATGACACTGCAATCCCCACTTCCTCTGTACTCATTTTTATTCACCTTTTAAAGCGAAATATTTTTTCCTATTTTTTATTCATTTTAATGCTATACTAAACATTTTTTTTAAGAGATCAAATAAAAGTAATCTTTATAAAGAAGAAAATTATTATATTGAGAAATAAATCTTTTAATATGAAGATACAATTAAATAAATATTAATAATATATTAATATTAATAAAAATATTTATTTATTTATTTATTTTAGAGTTAATAAGCTTGTTTATTTTAAAAAATATTAATAATATATTAATATTAATAAAAAATATTTTAAATGTTGTCTATAATGATATTTGTAAAATCTAAATATAATAGATGTTTAGCATAAAGCTTGAGGAGGAATTAGTATATTGTTTCCTTTATGTTTCTTGAATTAGTATATTGTTTCCTTTATATTCCTTGAATCCTTGTTTTGAATGTGTAATATTATACTTTTCATTCCTCATTTCCTCCTATTTTGAGTGATTTCTTATCTTGTAGCATTTATATATGTAGTATAATTTATTATAAGTATTTTTAATAGACTTCACAGTAGCGGCTTTACCGCTACCTGCAATACCGCTTTAGCGTTTTTGAGGTTGGCCGCAATTGGCCGCTACCCGCTATTTAAAACTATGTATCAAATGTTACTATGTAAGGCTCACAATATGCATTGCAAGTCATGGCTCAAAGTTATATTGTTGTTTAGAAGTAAAAAGACATGAAAAATAGAAGACTATCTAGTATTTACCTGACTGAGATTTTCACTTTATTGAAAATGACTAATAAGGCAGATCGTCTAATAACATTGTTCTACCTACCGAGCTGATGATGTGCTTTTCTGAGATATTAACAGTCTGATGATTCTCCTTTTGTTTGTGATAATAATAAGGCTTTGGATCTTGGGAGAGGTGCCAATCCCAAGGGCTATATGGTAGAAGAAATATGGCAAGAGCTTGCAAAGGCAAAATACCTTGAGTGGGAACGATCATCGTCCAAACGATCATGGGAATTGCAGAGCTTGAAGTATGTTTTTCTGGTGATTGTCAGCCTATTATCCGAGGGTCCTTTAGCAATGATTGCAGTTCTGTTGTCTCTATCATATTTGTTATTACCTAATGCATAATTTGGTTTTTTAGTTTGCCTATAAATTATTTTTTGTTTAGTGATTATTAGTTAGTGTCCTGTGTCAAGTGTCGTCATAAAATGTGTTAAATGTCTCAGAGAAGCTTGCGAATCAGCTTTGAAGGAAAAACATTTTCTTGATTACTCCCATATGGAAGGATTTGTGGATGACGCTAATGCTTCCCATTCAGAACAATTAGAGGCTTTAGAAAGAGTCTTCAATACAGCTGCAGAAGCTGACACACCTACGGAGGTGTGCATAATGGCTTGTTTTCTTAATTTTATCTTTCATCAAATCTTTTTTAGTGGTGACCTGGAGATTACCATCTTATTAATCACCCAGATTGGGTTGTTGAGTTTATAGGTGCCAGATTATTTGTGCTGTAGAATCACACTTGACATTTTTCATGATCCTGTAATCACTCCAAGTGGACTTACATATGAGAGAGCTGTGATTCTTGAACATCTTCAGAAGGTAACCTGATTTGCATGTTTCATCTTCTTTATTGAATGTTTTCCACTTCAATGAAGTCAATGTGCAATAATTCAACTTCTTAAACAGGTGGGTAAATTCGACCCAATCACACGAGAACCCCTTGATCCAGCACAGTTAGTGCCAAACTTGGCCATTAAGGAAGCGGTCGAGGCATTCTTGGACAGACATGGATGGGCCTACAAGATAGATTAACGAAAGATTAAGTTGCAAATTAACAATGTCTGGTAGGTTTGTCTGTTTAGCAATGCAGCAGGATGTTGTGTTCTGCAAGCGTGGCCAAAGTTGTTTGCTTTAATTGTTAATTATGTATGCAGTTTCCTGGGGGGCCTGACTTTTGAACATCTTATTATGAAGTATATATATGGTTGACTGTCATACATTGTGTAAATATAGTAGTATACATACCAATGCCTGCTGAGACTTATTTAATTTGTCTCATAGAATCAAAATTATTTAACCCATTATAAGATTTTTTTGGCATTTTTGTAAGTTTAAAGTATTTCATACTTTTCCCTAAAAAAGCATTACTTCATACATGGAAGATAAATTTATTTTACTTACTGTTACAATATAAATACGTTCTTTTCATTTATGTATTTGTATTTCTTATTTCATAGTCTTTACATTCGAAGATTGCATTTCAGGTTAAAGCAAAATTTATTGAGGAATGGTAACCAAGAACTTCTTTTTTAAAGTTAAATTCATATAAAATTCGATTCATACAAAATCTAACAATGCTTCGTGTACAAGTTCAAACATTTGTCCAAAATCTTAAAGGTTAAACTTCTGCTAAGTTCAATTTAAACAAATCAAATTCTTACTAATCAAATAGTTGATCGAAGATATCGAATTGAGATTTTGACTTAATTCATGCTTTAAGTTGAAATTTGATTTGTAATTACTAATTAATTTTTAATAAACAAATCAAATTGCTTCACATCCCTTAAAATTGAAAGGTTAGAAAAATAAGTCAAAATGAAACAGAGGCAATGCCTAAAACAAAGGATTGAAATTGCAACCCAACTTTTTTGGTTGTCTCTAAGTCAGTCACAGTAGTTGAGAAAAATTAAAATGTTTCAATACAATGTATTATTGAGGAGCATGTTAATGAAGGCTAGCATCGTTGTATTGTTTGTGAAAACAAACCGATGGTATCAGCTAAAAGCTTTAACATGATTCCAAAATAATGTTTAAGTGATTGACGTTAGAAAATGAAATATGCTTCCTAACAATGGTTCCCAAGTCACTCCAAAAAGAACTAAATGTAGATGAAGTAGTTCACCAAGAAACTAACTAAAAAATGGTAAAGGCACATGAAATGCTGAAAATAATAGAAAGCTAATAAATTGTGTAAAGATAATAATCGGAAATAAAATAAATTGATTTGAATTTGAGTTGAAGGTCTTTTTCCAATTATAATTTTGAATATTTATAGACTAACATATTGATTCACATAAATTGGGATCTAATCATTTTAAATGGTTTTGTCCACTACTCTTCCTTGCTCCTTATGTTTAGGAATCGTATATTCTCTAACCGCTTCACTCAGCTTTGACCTCATTAGTTCCTATCTTCAGTTGCTAACTATCTTTTCTAAAATAGTTGGACTTCTGTCTGTCCATAGGCCCAATACTCATCCTCTATCGACACCTTCTATGCCCTCGACAACCAATCAATTTCTAAAAAGGGCTCCTTATCTATCATTTGTATTTAACTTTTGCTTAGTTACCGAATTCTTAAATTCAGTTACCAACAAATGTCCCTTGACATTTATCAACTAATTTTAATGAAGTTGAAAAAATGTTATCATCACAAAACAATCTTTTTGTTACTGTTAATGATATTTAATTCAAAATTAGAAACGGTATCAAACTCTTCACTTGTCCTCTCTTAATTTCAAAGCTTTCTTTATCTTTCCGTAAAACGTGATCAACTTCACTCATTTAGTTACTATTCACCTTTTTTAAATCATCATTCCTCCATCTCGATCATCTTTCATTAAACTTCAAAACTCACTTTTCACGTGAACCTTTTTCTTTTCTCAAACCTGGCATTTATTGACATTAATTTCGAAGTTACCAACTCCAACATCCCCATGGATCACGAAGATGATGTTGATGCCTTCAACCTGGAGTCCCTTGATGACATCAATCAACTCTGACGATATGACGTTGGGTCTCATTATCAAATTGAATGGATTATTCACTCTCTTACCTTCTACTTTCTCATAAGCTGAAGGTGACAATTTTGTCAACAACTTCCTCTATTCAACCTAAACTCCCTTGCCCATCGGTGCTGAGAATTACCGTTTGGCCAAACTTCCTCCCTATGTCCAAACATGGCTACACACAATTTCCAATTATACTTCTTGGTTTGACAAGGTTTCGGCAAAAAAAGAAGACGATTGGAAGCAATGAGGTATTTATGAGATGATTTTTTTTCTCAAAAAGAAAATACCCCCAATTGGCCATTATTATTCGCATTCATGAGTTTCTGGTCAATTTCTGTGAATGGATTCGTTTTCCCCTTTGGTATGATAAGTCCAACTCTTTGGGATGTTCAATGGATTTTGGGACTTCCCGTTTGGGGAGAAAAGTTACTTGCTTTGAGAGATTTGGACAAAGAAGATCTCCACATGACCTACTATCATGCTGGTAGCGGTTGTGGTGCATTTATCAATGCCAATGTGAAGAAGGCTTGACCTATTATTGATGTCGAACATGTTGTATTCCTTATCTACTGGTATTGGTCTCTTTTGACGTAAGTACCTTAAAGTTATTGGCTGTAAGGGTGAGTCCTCTGCTCCTTAAATGCTACAAACAACACACAAAGCATACAATTTACATAACCACGACGTATGGTTTTTCTAGAAAATAACACTCTTGATTCCCTAGAGCGTATAACTATCACATTTGACATAAATGACTATAGTACTTAACACCATTGATTGTCACTCTTGACACAGTCAAATACTACACTTGACATCATTGATAATCATACTGGACACAATTGGTTGTTATACTTGACACATAATAGGGCCCAACAATGCCACTAAGCCTCTCGGGGATTGGTGGTCTTCCACAACCACATGGATGACAGTTAAGAGTGATCGCCTCACATGGGTACAATGTATCCCGATCCCCAAGCTCCTAACTCCAAAAACTATAGTCTCGAAGCCTATCAAGAGTAGTAAAGTGAGGCCTGTGAATTCCCCGCACCAAATGAGTGGACTAAATGTCGGATAGTCACCACTCACTAATGCCCCTAGGTTCTTTAAACCTCTCTGCACACTATACCTCATTGTACCTTGTAAATCATCCATTTCTTGACATAAACCTCACCATTTCACAGATGGAACATAATCATATACCTCACCAGCTCACAGATGGACCATAATCATATACCTCATCATCTCATAGACAAAATCTAACCATAACCATATCATCTCACAGATGAAAGCTAATAATAAAACACGTAATCTCACAAATGCCCCATACATCACACAAAACAAACATTCATACCCACACAGAGAGGAACAAGACTCAAGCCTCCATACTACTCTTAGGGAACCATTCTAGGCCCTTCAAGTGATAAAAATCACTTTTCACACAAATCTACCAAAAATTTAGCAACATAACGACTATATTTACAACACCCCAAAATTTATAACAAGCAATTTGATGAAGGTTGGAAACCCTGAGACTCAGACCAAATCACATACAGGTGAATATCAATATATTGCAGAAATATAAATCACACGCCACAAATATAAGTGTTCAAGTTCACACTCTCTCGGTCTTAGGCATTCATAAGCAAAAATAAAATTTCATCGTTCATTCATATCTTAGCAGTCACACGAGCAGGCAATATACACTTAATGCATAACAATTGTCATCAAGCATGCATACAATCGATCTCAACATTGAATATGACATTCACCTTATATCTCAACAATCACATTAGCGGTATCGATAACATTTTGAGGCATAACATTAACCATCACAAAACAATTACAATTAATTTCAGCATTGATCATACAATCCACAAACATTACATACAACATCAAATTACAAATTAGAGAATTAGTACAAGTTGGTCCTCATCGGTTCAGTAATTTTGTTTGTCTCAGCTTACAAGTTCACTGTGGATCCTAGAGCGGTTCTCAGGGCTCCTTGACACTTTCCATATGGTTTTCTTCATTCTAAATCCATTTTTAGTTTTAGAATTACCAAATTAAGTCATCTAATATCCAATACCAAGCTACTTCCTTGTTTCAGAAAGTTTTACTCTTAAACTTGTCTTTAAATTTCTAAGAGTTTCAAAAATTAATTTTTCATAAATTTTACATGCTATCTTATATTTTCACACCTAAAAACTCATTTTTGAAGTTAAATATTTAAGAAAAATAGTCCAGATAGCCATAACCACCATTTTAATTTCGTGATAGATTTAATCCTACAAAATATCCTTACACTGGTTTTATTCATAACTTTTGCTAGAAAACATTGATGTAAGTGAAATTTAAAGCTAACCCTAATTTTGACACCCAAAGAACTTATTTTTAACCTTAAAACTTCAAGAAAAACAACATATCACACAATTCCAGCCAAGGCAGTAGCTACGAAATTTTGAACATCAACACAACATTCAATGAAGTCTAGCTTCAAAAGATAACAAGATCAAGAAGTGAAAAGACCCCTTTTACCTTGATGAAGCTTGCACGAAAATGTTTAGATAAACCAATATCTCAAATCTGGATGTTCCCAAGATTCAAAAGATGAAAAAAGAAATTTGGAATCAAGAATGAGAGTTTTACCCGAAAATGGTGAGGAAACAAAAAGAGAATGAAGATCAATAGCCTTTTACCAAAGCTTTGAGGGAAGAAGCCTCAATAAAACTTGTAGGAAGCTTGGAAGAAAAAGAAGAAAATGGATTCCTCTC
The DNA here is from genome assembly GCA_007407185.1 of Glycine tomentella. NCBI lineage: Eukaryota > Viridiplantae > Streptophyta > Magnoliopsida > Fabales > Fabaceae > Glycine > Glycine tomentella. Next base: position 248,317 of record PYAF01004587.1, read on the forward strand.
CCTCCCTTAAAGAACTTGTTCACAGCAATGGAGAATGAAGGTTCCAAGTTTGATTCTTTTTTGGAGAAGTGAAGATATAAGGCTTTAAGACTTGGTCCAAATGAAACTTGGTTAGGCTTAATATTGATAAGATCAAATTGAAAACATGAATGAACATTTGATTGGCATGGTGGACATGCCAAATGCTGCCATATACGAGTATTTTGGCTTTTGAATTTTTAACCAGAAATGACTAAAGTTGACTTAAGCAAAAATGTTAAACTATTTTTGCTAAAACTAACTAAATCTTCTAGATTAGTGTACTAGTTTCCTAGGTTAGTGTGCTAATATCTCTTGGGATATGCAATTCTTGCACAGATGAAAATCTAGCTCAGATAGCTTTTATTTCTCTACCAAACTTTACTAAACCAAATTACACACACACACATACACGTGTACACACGCACAAGCACAGAGAGAGCACAAAATTATATGATTAAAACATATAACTAATGAAATCACACACGCACACATGCACGCGCGCGCGCGCACACACACACAAACAGAGAGAGAGCACAAAATTATATTATTAAAATATATAACTAATGAAATTAAATTCATACATGCACAAATGACACAACACAAAGTTTTCTCTGTCAGTCTGAGTTGTAATTTTTTCGGTTGTTCCAAATTTAACTTATTTTAATTATTCTACATCACATGATTAGACAAAGATGACTGCAAGTCACAATCAGGGTTCGTATTCACCTTAAATGGTGAGGCTGTATCTTGGAAGAGTTCCAAGCAGGAGACTACAGCAGATTCTATGATAGAAGTTGAGTACATAGCCACTTCAGAAGCAGCCAAGGAGGCCGTCTGGATCAAGAAGTTCACATCTGAATTACAGGTGGTTCCAAGCATGGATGAGCCCATACAGTTGTATTGTGACAACACTGGGGCTATTGCGCAGTCAAAGGAACCTAGGTTTCATCAAAGATCTAAGCACGTGCTCCGCAGATATCACCTGATTAGAGAGATCATTGATAGGATGGATGTAAAGATGGATTATATTCCCACGGATGATAACCTAGCTGACTCTCTGACAAAGGCTGTTTCTCAGAGAAAACATGATAGTCATTATGAGGCTTTGGGTTTACGACTTAGGTTTGATTGGCTCTAGGCCAAGTGGGAGATTGTTAGTATATGGATGTCCTAAAGACAATCTTTTCATTAGATTTGGACGTACATGTACTTTTCATATTGTCATGAATAAATTGTAAGCGCTCTTTATCTTGTTTCATATTTTGTCTCAATATTATTATTTATATATGAGTAACTGGATAAAACCCTTGGAATAGAATAGGTATCTCTTGAATATCAGTGATGGGATCACGATCATGAGGATTCATGGATACTAGATGTCTACTTCTAAATTTAAGTTCCTAGTCCAGAGACACTGAGAATGGGGATCAGCGATCTCGGGTAAGACTAGCACGGCTTATCTACTTGTATGCAGATACAAGGTAAAGACCTCATGAGCTACAGACATGGAGATGTCTTAGCTAAAGTCGTGGGTGGACCTATAAGGGTATAGCTCGCACTGAGCGGACCCACAAAGAGACTCTATGAGGAAATCTCATAGATAGTATCATTTGAGAAGTCTCTTATTATTTGGATGTGTCTTTCCTTAGACCAAAAGTTTTCACCTAGACTGTGTTCTAGAAGACATGCTTTGATTGTATACCTCGTCTGCATGAAACATGGAGACACATAGGTATACATTTGGGCATGTCATGAAAGAACACGAGTCTAGGGTGACTAGCTGAAGGAATTCGTCAAATCTCTGTGAGAGATTAGGTTATCTGTAAATCGGAGAAATTGGTGACATTTACGGGACTTGGGAATCTATGCATAGTAAAAGAAATCATGAGATGATTTGCCTTTAGAGTCAGTAAAATTGGAGACTCCCTATTTTGTATTAAAGCTTACCCTAGACCGCAAGGACTGATATGTTTCCTTACCCTAGGTTTTATGGGAAGGTAACCGAGACGAAAGGAAATACATACGAAAACCAAATAGATTTAATAGGATGATCTTGTCACTTACCTAACTACTTCTGGGGCAACAAAGCATTGCTAGTGCTATGTGTTGTCATTAAATGGGTAAAGGCCTTGTTGGGCGCAAACTCATTTATGTCAGTAGCTATGTTGGGCCTAATGGGTCACACACTAATATTTTATTGTCATGACATTATAGCATTAAAGGTTTTGGGCCTAATAATGGTTGTTGGCCCAAGAAAGAGTTTAGAAACTTATCTTAAGAGAAAGGGGCGCATGAATGGAGTTAATGGGCTTGGATAGTCCAAGACATTATTAATTAATTTAAATAGTTAAATTAATTATCTGATATTTAAATTTGATAATTTAAATATTTGAATTTAAATATGACTTAACTATAGTAGATAGTTTCATATCAAAAGGAGAAGATAAGGCTAGATTTGAATTTGAATTCAACTAGCATCTTATCATGATCATATCCTAGATTTTAGGAAAAAGTTTGAGGGCTAATTAGAGGCTTATCATACGGCTGGATATTTGATTATTATTTGGCAAAATAAATTCCAAGTAATAGACTTGGTCTTAAGAAGATAAGATAGGAGGTTGTTGGCAATTTTTGAAATACAACAACTCTATCTTTTCTTCACGTGTGAGATGCTTAATGATCAGAATTTTATGGTTAAAAATCTGACTTAAAACTCTTCTATAAATATACTCTTGTGATCATAGTTCTCTAATAATGGTTTTTGAGAAAAACCCCATCTATCTTCCTCCTTTTCACGTGCCCCTTTGTGTGAAGTTTTGGCTGAAAATTCAGCCACCAATATCATCTATTGGTGAGTCTCTTAGATAAGTAAAACACTTTAAAACCTAACCTTCTTCCTCTCCATTGGTGCGCCTATCTTGCCTCCTTTGGTGTTTGTTGGTGGCATTCAAGAACTGTTCTTGAGTCTTGACAAGAAGTGGTGTGGATCAACATTAGAGGGCTTGTATCTTCAAGCCTATTCTTGATCATCAATTTCGAATATAAACAAGATAACATCTATGTCCTAAAGAATGATTCTTGAATGGTATGTGTGTTTCCACTTTAAAAAATTTTGTTTTTCTTCTCACATGCCTTCAGGCTTCAAGGCCCTATCTTTCAGGATAGGAGTTAAAAAGGTAACGAAATCACAAAATCCCTTTTCTTTCCATATATGGGTCGAGATCTTATTGGGCTTGCATGTGAATTTTGAGCCATTGATAACCAAGTGTAATGCCATGTCCATGTAACTTGGTGCTCTTTACAAGCTTCATTTTGGTAGGTCATACGTTACATTAATCACATGTTAACAAGGAAAAACACACGAGGAGCTTGAACAAACACTGGAGAGAAGTTTGGAGACCCCACACCAAATAAGGCACGAGGTCTGTGAGAAAACCTACTGTAAGTGGATGCTTAGTTATTGTTAGGAGACCTCGCTCTTAATCAGTGACAGATCCAGAAAAATAATCAAAGGGGGCACCAGTGGCGGATCTAGAAAAAATTATTTATGTCTACACACTTAGTGGCGGGGGTTCGGGGACAACGTCCCCGAATTATTATTTTTTTGTAAAGATAATTTAAAGGAACAAACAATTATAAACCATAATCTAAAGGAACAAACAAATAGGCAGACCAAATTACTAGATTGAATAGAACAATGAAAACAATTTGTTGACCAAATTACTAGTTAGTTAGTTTTCACCTAATTTGAAATTTTGGACAATATTGTCAATACATACACTATCTTGCTCTTGCTATCAGCCTATCACAATATTAATAGAGGCACCAATAAACAGTTTGTGCTTCTGATTTTTAGGGAATATCATTATAAATAACCCCAAATCAATAATCCAAACACATCAAATAACCATAAAAATCATCATAATAAAAAACAACAACAATAATAATCAGTTAACCACCATCTTTTCAGGAAAATCAAAATCAAAATCAAAATTGGATTGGGGAAAACTAAAAAATAAAGGTGAACCTGGAACTCTGGAAGGCTGCAACTGGAAGTGGAAGGCCCGAGGACAAGGAGGCGCGCGTGAGGAGGCTGCTACTGGCCACTGGCCACTGGCTGTGACTCCCGTGAGCAGAGGCGGAGCACAGAGGAGCCGCAGAGGCAGAGTGGAGTCGCAGGCAGCAGGTGGAGCGCCAGAGCCGTCCTGAGCAAAGGCGGAGCACCGGAGCCTTCTTGAACAAAGATGGAGCGTTGGAGCCGTCAGCCATGGACGTTGTTCATCGGAGGATGCGAGTCTCGCGAGAAGCTGATAAGAGAAGGGCTGCAGCAGGGGTCAGGGGAGTGTGAAACGAGAGAACAGAGAAGAGAAGGGGAATCGAAAAAATGGGTTGACATTTTGTAACCTAGGGCATTTTGGGGAAAATATAAAAAAAGAAGGGCATATAGGTAATTTTACCCGCAAATTCAAGGGTGGGCACTTGCCCCACTTCTCTTCTACTTTCGTTTGCCTCTATTCTTAATGACCTATGGCTTTGAACAATTGAATTTGTGAATTATTGCATGTTTGAAAACTGTTTAATACTATGGCAACTATATGACTGATTTTATCATGTTTAGGAATGCCAGGGGGATCTAAGAGGGACCCCGTGTGGCTTTGGGGCTGTAGGGTAGGGTAGCTCATAAAGCTGCTCTACAGGTCATAATTGAAGGTCAAGGAACATGGTTTATCTGATTATATGTGCACCTATGTGTATGATGGAAATCAATGTTCTAAGTTCCTTATTTCAGTTAGTACAAATTTGACTTATGGGTTACTTATGTTTTAACTGCTTTTAATTTAAGTTGAAAGTGACTAAACTGAAGATAGATATGTCAACTTGAAAAGATGCTTATAAGCTATGTTTGAGGTCCTAATTATACTTGTAGTTTTATTATTACTGAATCTGATTTGAGGAGCCTTTGAAGAGGTGATTACTATGTTTATTTCCATATTCTCAATCTTTACTAGTATGTCAAGAAAGTGTGTATAGGCTAATTTATTATGACCATGAAATTAGAAAGTTAGAGTACAATGTGTTAAGTGTACATGCTGAAAATTAGCCAAATCCCAAATCTGTCTTCATAATTGATGTCCAATCAAGCCTCATGGATTCATTCTAAGTATCCTTAATATTTTGAAGATTTTTGTCCTATGTTTCAAATCCTTTTGATCTCACTTAATTTAGACGATCCTAGAATTTACAGCAAACTTTCCTGTAAGACATGTTCAAGTTGGTTTTTGTATAAAACTGTGTATGAGTAACCCTTGTCTTATAAACTTAAGACTGTTGAACCCCTAGAAGCATCACCTGTATTTGTTCCCCTGCATTAGTGAGACCTTAAAGTGTCTACTTTTAACCCATCACAAGGCCTATGTCATTGGTATAGTTATGCTGAGTGAAGTGATTGAAATGGAACTACTATCCTTGACTGAATTCTTGGACAAATTTTGTTCGTGTGTTTAAAATTCTCGTGGGGTCTCCCCTGTTTGAATCAGATTAAATTCTTTAGTGCTGTAGATTTTTGCCTTATATTTCAAATAGAATTGGTCTTATATTTTTAAGAGATTTCTAGACTCTTTGGCAAATATTTTGGTAAAACCTATGGAACTGTCTATATGATGCACGAATCTAAATATACGTATTGTTTTCACTAATTTGAGATGTTCAATGTTTGAGATACTGGTTGGGGACATTTTTTTTATATTTATACATCTCAGGGACAACTAAATTAACCTTTACCAAATCCCTACCAATATTGGAGTCTAGGAAAAACTATCGAATCAAAATCAAATAGCCAAATTTCTTGATATGAGAGGTACTATTTTCATGTTAAAACTGGTATTAAGGTAAATTGATTTAACCTAAGTCCTCTTAAGGTGTGGAAGAATTAACTCTTATATTCTAAATAAAAAGGGTCTCATCCCAAATTGAAGTCTCTAGAAATTTTTTTATGATTTTTATATTGAAACAGGTTAAAGAATGGAAACATAGTACAATTTTGAGTGTTTGATATGGTTAAAGTGAACTTCATGTTTGAAAGGTTTGATACACAGTTATTGGGTGCTTAGCCTTTTTTATTATAATGAAAAGTGCTTAATTCCAACAAAGAGCAATTATTAATGTGTAACTAAAACCTGGAAACGAAGCTAATTTATGCAAAGTGAGACAAATTGCACTATACTTGGCCCTTGATGTTTATTGAATTGACATGTGTTTTGTTTTATATTAGTCCATGTTATTGAATGATCCTTAAAGCTTAGTTTGTATTCTTTGTTGTCTAAATAATTCCCTTACATGAGATTGTATAAGATTCTAGTGAATTGTCTATTATAGCATATGTAATGTGAATAATATGATTACCTGATGATATGATGGATTGATGATTATTACTCCATATGGAGTTGTCTGGATTGTATGTTGTAATGTGATAATATGATTGCTCGATTATATGATGGGTTGATGATTATTACTCAATATGGAGTTGCCTGGATTGTATGTTGTAATTTGAATAATATGATTACCCGATGATATGATGGGTTGATGATTGTCACTTATTATGTAGTTGCTTGGATTGTATGTTGTAATTATTTCCCTGTAATTTGAATTCGTTAAAGGATACATTTGATAGATTGTAGCAAATGGTATCTACCCTAATTGCATGATTAGATAACAATGTACAAACTACCCATAATGATGACGAAGATGGTGGATTTTTGTTTGAATTCTTGATTTTGGAAAGGCCTTTGTCAGGGACTAGGTGTCTAATGATTTTTATTTTTTTGGGAATTACAAAGTATGTCCTTTTTGAAAATCCTGCCAAGGACCAAGGTCCTTCCATTTTAAGTCTTCCTCGCTAACCATTTCTTTTGGTAATATTTTGTCTAATGGTTTGTAAACTAAGTATATACCTGTAAATGAGTGCCTAAACCTTTGGTCAAGGTCCAAGTGCTCTTCAAGACTCATTTCTCATATGTTATCCATTTTTATTTTTCTAATGGAATTATTGCATAAATACTCATGCCTCGAAATTTTTTGTGAAAGATCTTAAGGTTGAGAAAAAAGTGTTAATAGATGGATGCTTCATGGATAAGGGCATATCACTTTAAAAGCCATCTCGCATCCACTCATCTTCATAGTTAATAAATAAAAGACTTAATAATTTTCCATAGATCATGACATTCATGGGCTCTGTGCTTGTTGGGAAATCCGAGGGGTAAACACTCGGAAGATTTACATCAATGAGCCAAGAGAAATCATATATGTGAACTTGACACCACAATTTAATCCAAAACCTTAAGGCTCGACTTTATGGCTCTTCTCCTCACTTATATGGTGTTCAGCTTTTCAATTTTTATCCAATGTGAGACTTCACCTCACACTTGTACTCTAAAAATCTCCCTTTTAAGTGTGAGTCTCTTCCACATTATAATGACCATGATTTTCAAAAAAAAAATTTAATTTATAAAATTCTGTCGCAAAAAGCGTTAGCGACAAAATTGGCGACGGCTAGTTCCTGGTGCGAATAGCGCCAGATACAGCACGGTTAGCGCCAGAAGTGCTCCAGAAAGCCAATTTTCTCTAGAATCTAGCGCGGTTAGCGCTAGAGTGGCGCGATTAGCGCCAGGATGCGGGCAGGGTCACTATAAAAGGCCTAATTGCACGAATTGTGAGCCAAAACTTCATCTTCTCCCTTCCTTTGCGTTTTCCTTTCATTGTTGAGCTTGGGAAGCTCCATACCACTCAACCATTGACCAAAATACTTCACTTCCAATAATAAAGTTGAAGGAAATCATCTAATGAGCTAGATTCCAACCTCCATTTCCTTTAAAAACCATCAAACGAAGAGATCATTTTCTCAAGGGAACTTTACAAAGTTTGAGTTTGGAGGGGAAAGAACGCATTTTAAGGACACTCAAGCTTGAAGAAGTTGTCCTCTAGCCTTCCTTGTCGATTTAGAGGTAAGAAACTCGAACTCTACCATTTATTTAAGAATTTGTTCTTGAGGTGAATAGTGACCCTTTTGAGTTAGAGCTAAAATTAGGCTTGGGTCCTTTGGAAAAGTATGCTTAGGAGGTTGTTGTGATGAAGGATTAGCCTTAAAATATAAATTCTATGGACTTTGGTATTTGGCTCTGAGAAATGTATGTGTGGAAAAATGTTGGTTAGATTGATGACATTATGATGTGTATGAGCCTTAGTGTCTTCATAAGATGTGTTTAAGAGGAACTATAAACGGTGAAAATATGTTGAAGTAATCATTTTAGTCATATTGATAATCATTGAGATTTGGCATTGATAGAGTAATAAACTCTTTGAATTGACTTATGCAGAGTCTTAGGGAGACTCTAGTGCCTTTGTTAGGCCGAGATAGATCCTACTAGGGGTCTGTAAGTCACTGATTAGTTGACTATTCCTTATAACTTTAGTCTAGATGGAAAAGAATAGTGTTTCTTTTCATTCTAATGGTTGAGAACCATTAATGATTGTTTGTATGCCTTTTTGTAGGGCGTGATACAGAGATTGTTGGTGGTTGTGACCACGAAGCCGGGAGAGTCGGTGTAATGCTTAGAGCAGGTAAGGTCTTTGTTCTTGGGAGTGTTTCCCATTGACTGTGTTCCACCATACTCTAAGAGAGGGATAGTTATTGTATATCATGATACATGTGTATTGAAATTGTGTGTTACTACTTTTACTGAGAACATGCATATAATGTACACTGTGAAGATATGTTGTGTGATTGTTAAGATGCTCTGGCCAATAGAATAAACTAGTTATGGACTTCCTTTAGATATTTGCCCTTAAGTGGATGATCTTCTAATGGTAGTGCCATGTGTGTCTGAGAGAATGTGTGAAACGACCACTTCTACTTCTCTTTCCATTACGTATTTATTTTATTTGCTACAGATTTTTTTTTTCGAAAAACAGAAAGAATGAAAGTTCCAACGAATCTTTGTTAATTTTAAAAACGAGTTCAGAAATGAAGGTTCAAATGAAATTTCCATGATAAGAAATGAGTTTAGAAATAATAAGAGATTTGCGTGTTATTTAACGTATGTAGTCCATAATGTTCACACATACATACCATACAGTCTGGTATTACATGTCCATAGTCAACTATATAAATAATCCAACGTACAAAACAAAGTACAGAATCATCAAAAGCAGACAAGCATCATACACACTTCATCATATCTTCACGTACAACATCCATGTCACTGCTATTCTGCTCGCCCAAATAATTTGGGGTCATTACAGGTGTCAACCACCAGACACAACACAGGATTAGTCATGATAAATAAAATTTAAATATCAACAGACCAAGAATAAATACACGTAAACAAAAATTTACAGAATATAAACAAGTCATTTTCACACACATAATTGTCATAAAATGCATGATGCATGATTGAGATCTCAGCTTCTCAACGTCTCAATAATTGTGGCCACAGTCAGATAACCCCACCCTCACCTTAGTGGAACGAACTTATCCATCCCGTCAGGGTAACCCAGTGGCGCGTAGGGTTATCACTCCCACCCATGTGATCATCATGGTGGCGTGGTCCTCACTGTCTCAATTACCCCCAAGTTTAAAACCATATGGACTCAGTTTAGTTATCTAACACACACCTCTTAATGAGGATCGTCTCATCATCTGCGGATTAACCCCCGCTTGGGTATATGCACATGAAAATGCAAAAATGATTTATTTTACGTCTTTGTAAATTATTCTTTTTCATCACTACTCAATATTATTATGAGTCATCACAGGTCATGACAATACCATCACAGAGTCATCACAACTCAGGATTTTCACAGGGTCATTATCACAGTCTTATTATAACATCACAGAGTCATCATCATCTCATCACAGTCTCATCATAAGGTCATCATCACAATCTCATCACAATATCAAGACCAAATGATACCGTACAGTCCTTGTGACCAATTTTTATTAGCAATCTTTTACTCAATTCCATTAGAAATCTTTTATTATTAATTAAGTT
>PYAF01004587.1:258483-269436 GCA_007407185.1 Glycine tomentella
AAGCTTGGTGGGTTCTTGTTTTAGCTAAAATACGTGGAGTTTGTGTGGAAAGTGGTGTAGCTTTTGTTTCCACCATACTTTGTTTATTCCATTCATGTATCCACCTAAAGTTCTTTATTTTTTATTCCAACCAGCTATGGTCTACTTTATCCATGCCATGCTTTGATTATTTAAACCCATTCTCCTATGATTTCTACGGTCAAAGTTGGCTTTTAGGGTAAAAATACCAAGTTTTTACTTTAAACTCCATGAAATGGTCAAATTGGTCCATTTTACTTTTATCTAGGTAAAAGTTACTAATTTACCATGGTAAAAAATATTTTTACCACACATTTAAGAGGAAATTCTAAAGATTATTTCCAAGTTTTCTATACCATTTTATGTTACTTAATTATAGCTTGAATTGAACTTAATTTGAAATGTGTAGTAAAGTTCCTAGAAATTCTATTCTAGATTTTCTTGTCACCTATTAGTAATTTGTTATCTAGGAGTATTGTATTGTAATTTTTCTATTCTAGGTAAAAATCCTTTAATCACATATTACTAATTGATCTAAAACATTTCCTAAATTACACATTTAACACGTATAAAATATTGGGGTGTGACAATGTGCCCTTCAGTGGATGATCTTTCTCAGACATTGATATACGTCTGAGAGAATGTGCCCTTCAGTGGATAATCTTTCTCAGGCAATGGTTCGGGATGTCCTGAGAAAATGTGCCCTTCAGTGGATGATCTTTCTCAGGCATGGACGTAAAGTCCTGAGGAAATGTGCCCTTCAGTGGATGATCTTCTTCAGGCAATGATGCAGGATGTCCTGAGAGAATGTGCCCTTGAGTGGATGTCTTTCTCAGGCATGGACGTAAAGTCCTGAGGAAATGCGCCCTTCAGTAGATGATCTTTCTCAGGCAATGATGCGGGACGTCCTTAGAGAATGTGCCCATTAGTGGATGATCTTTCTCAGGCATGGACGTAAATTCCTAAGGAAATGTGCCCTTCAGTGGATGATCTTTCTCAGGCATGGACGTAAAGTTCTGAGGAAATGTGCCCTTCAGTGGATGATCTTCTTCAGGCAATGATAGGTGTGAATAAGTTCAAAGAGAATGTACCCGTCGCGGATCTTCTCTTGGGATAGCCATATATGCGTGAATTAGATATTATGTTTCTATATATTCTGTTGTGAATAAGTCCTGAGAGAATGTATCGGCGCGATTGATCTTCCTCAAGCAGTGTTATATAAATGTTGTATGTTTGAGAGAATGTACCCGTTGTTGATGATCTTCCTCAGACAATGTTATATATGTATGAGTAAAGTCCTGAGAGAATGTTGATCCTTTTTAGGCAAAGATATATATATATATATGTGTGTGTGTGTGTGTGTGTGTGTGTGTGTGTGTGTGTGTGCTATATCTGTGTTGCATTCCTGATGTTGGTGATGTCCAACGGTATGACACGTGTGTTGTGATATACGTTAGTGTTATATATATATATATACATATATGTTATATCTGTGTTGCATTCCTGATGTTGGTAGCGCCCAACGGAATGACATGTGTGTTGTGATATACATGTGATGTATTGGATGAGAGTCATGATGGCTAGATGGTGTGATGCCAATTTTAATGCTATATATCATGGAAGTGAACCAAGGGGAGGAGAGACCTCCAAGGACCCTGAGTTTACTGAGATTTTTATCTCACCCCATGTGTATGGGGATTATATGTTGCAGGTAATGCTTAGGGAGTTGATGGTGGATCCCAGGATAAGAGGCCCGAGTAGGGACTTGGTTCTGTGTGAACCCTAGGCAGATTATTTTGAGAGCATGTTGGCTCAATGTTTTGGTTTTTCCTGTATTTGGTACCCCTGAGGGGGAATATGCACAGTTGATATATATTGTGTATATGTTGTATATCTTGAGAGATATTGATGTATGTTGAGAGGACTAGATAGTTGATACCTTCTTGTTTTGTACAACCATGGTTGAGATACATTTATTGAGACATCTGTATATGGCTGATTTGGTCCTCTAGTTGAATGTTGTTGAGAGATCACCACACATAATGTAAATTTATAGTATAGTTATTGACGTATGATGATGTCATTTTATTATCAGCTTCCATTTTGATTAGCTTTAATTAATTGCTACGCTTAACGACCATAATTGAATGATAATGAACTGGATGCATACGGGGCGTTACATTTTATGGTATCAGACCTGTTTCCTAGGGAAGCATTATGTATGGTGAATTGTGTGTTGTTCACAACTGTTTTAGGTATTCATTATGACTATTGCATGTGTGGTCACTAAGTGTGGGCCTGATCAACTCACCCTTTGTGTGACATGTGTAGTGCCATAATGAGGACCCAAAACAACAGTGAGACAGCGGGTGCTGATGCACAGCCGATCTAGTGGCGGCTGCGTTGGCCGCCATGCAGCATGAGTTGGCTGCAAGTAGGCAAATACAGGAGACTATGCAGCGTGAGATGGCTGCAAACCATGAGGCGAATGAGGCCCTAGCAAAGGCCAACGAGGATTTGAGGACAGATTTGAGATCTCTGCGGAGAGAGGACAGAGTACCCTCTCCACCACCTACCTATGAGAGCGAGGGTAGTCACCCCCCTTGGCGGAGGTAGCCATTGTTTTGATGGGCCTAGCCACCACGGAGGGGATCGGTTGTTCTAAGCTGTTGTTGAAGAGGATACAACTGCTAGAGGGAAGATGTTTCTTACTTTTTGCAAGCATGACCCTCCAGTTTTTCATGGAGGATATGATCCCATTTTTACCTCCACATGGCTGCAGGCATTCGAGAAAATCTTTGCAGTCATGGAGTGTCTAGACCATTAGAGACTTCTCTATGCTAGGTATCTGCTTCAGGGAGATGCGCATGAGTGGTGGGTCACCACTTCACAGTTGCTGAGAGGCCAGGGTGAGGCTATCACCTGACATACTTTTGAGGCACAGTTCCTGGATAAATATTTTCCTAGAGATGCTAGAGAGCATAAGCAGGCCGAGTTTGAGGGCCTTGTCCAGGGACGAATGTCAGTGGATGAGTACTTGACCAAGTTCAATGAGTTGGCTAAGTATGCGCATTTTAGGAGGGCTTTACCTGATGCAGAGGTTCTTGCTTCTAAGTTCTAGAGAGGACTTAGAGAGAGCATTGAGGAGAAGATTGCTGGTAGTGGATCCCGATACTTGGGCAGCCTGGTGAGACAATGCTGCCAGGTGGAGGATATAATTAAGAGGCATAGTGGCAGCCAACCTATTTTCTCCGTGAGACATGAGGTGAGGATACCCAATGGTCCAGGCTCAGCCGTGAAAGGCAAGGGTAGAGATGTGAGGGTTTTTTTTCCAGCTGACAGGTTCAAGAAGGGCCCTAGTCAGAGAAGAGCACCACAGAGACTGGTTCCACCTCCCAAGTGTGCTACTTGTGGGAGAAATCATTGGGGGGTGTGCCCCACTGGTTAGCTGGTATGCTATAGATGTGGCAAGTATGGCCACTATGCTAGAGAATGTCCGCAGGCAGGTGGTCGAGCTATAGTCGCTCTAGGTATTTCAGTAGCACCACCCGCAGGCTGGATTTACACAGTGGATGCCAGAGAGGTAGCCAGAGCTCCTGACTTAATCAAAGGTACTATTCTGATCAATGTTTATGATATGAGAGTCTTGTTCAACTCTGGAGCTACTCATTCTTTTATTAGTGATCGTGTTGCAATAGGGTTGAACTTGTAGACGTTTAGATTTTTCTCCTTTTATGGAGGTTACCACTATTTCTAGAGAGCAGTGTCGAGTGGATATGTACTACAGAGATGTGCAGTTTCAGTTTGAGGGCAGGGAGTACAGTATTGATCTGTATTGTCTTGCGATGCCTACCCTTGCAATTATCTAGGTATGGATTGGTTTGCCAAGTATGGCATTATATTATATTGTTGCAATAAGAAGGTTGTGGTGCCTTCAGAGGGAGTCAGCTCGAGTTCCACTTCATTTTTTACGGTCTTGTAAGTTCGCAAGGAAATGAAGAGAGGAGCTCGGGGCTATCTTTTGCTTAGTGCAGCGGAGATGAGGCAGGGGGTAGACATGTCTGAGATTCTGGTGGTGAGCGAGTTTGTTGATGTATTTTTGGAGGAAATTACACAACTTCCACATGAGAGGGAGATTGATTTCTCCATTTATTTGGTCCCCTGGTGTAGGGCCAATATCTATAGCACCTTACTGTATGGCTCCTTTGGAGTTGAGAGAGCTGAAGGTGCAGTTGGAGGACCTGCTGTCCAAACAGTTTATCAGACCAAGTGTTTTTCCGTGGGGAGCGCCGGTGAGCTTCGTCAATAAAAAGGATGGCAGTATGAGGTTATGTGATTGTGGTGTTTATTGATGGTTGCATACATGATTCATACGCGTCGAATTGGATGTTATAGCTTTTCTCATGATAATATGTATATTTGTTTCTGTGCTTTGTGTATGGTTACTTTTCGGATAGATCTATTGGCCAGATAGTTAGATAAATATGGACCTCCCTAGGAGTAGAGCATAACTCCTAGTCGGTTTGCTCACGTAAAGGGTGTGTGATCCCTTAATACCAGAGATAGGTGATCCCGTTGCAGTTGAAGCCTATTCTCGGTGGTGCCATATACGTGCATCCATGTGTAAAAGGGTAGCTCCCGATGGGATGGCACGGGTGTGAGTTACGACCTCACACTGGGGACTGAGAGTCCCAATGCTGATGATGATGCATCTTTGGCAGGCATAGTACCGCAGATACACATTAAAGCTAGAGAGTGTCTATGTATTGTTTTGAGGGTCATGATTGGTCATTAGGATGTTTCCTGGGAGACTCACGACTTGGCGTTGCACCAAGATCGAGTTGTTGTGTCTAAGGGCGAGTTGATGGATACAGTTCTATCTGAGGCTTATAAGGGCCAGTTTAACATTCATCCATGTGCCACCAAGATGTATTAGAACCTTGAGAGGAATTTCTGGTGGCCAGAGATGAAGAGAGACATAGCTGAGTATGTGGTTAAGTGCTTAGTATGTCAGAAGGTGAAGATTGAGCATCAGAGACCGTCAGGCCTACTGCAGCCGTTGCAGATTTCAAAATGGAAATGGGATAGCATTTCCATGGACTTTGTAGTTGGACTACCGAGGACTCAGACTGGATGTGATTCCATCTGGTGATTGTTGATAGGCTGACCAAGTCTACTCATTTCTTACCTGTTCGGGCTGACTATACGGCAGAGAGGTTGGCTTAACTATATGTCAGAGAGATTGTCAAACTGCATGGTGTTCCGTAGAGCTTTGTCTGTGATAGAGATCCGAAGTTCACCTCTAGGTTTTGAGGTGCTCTTCAGGAGGCTTTTGGGACCCATTTGAGGCTTAACACAGCCTACCACCCACAGACCGATGGTCAGACAGAGAGGACTATCCAGATTCTGGAGTACATGTTGAGAGCTTGTACTTTGGAGCAGGGAACTAGGTGGGATAGATATCTCCCACTGTGGGTTCTCGTATAATAATAGTTTCCATGCTAGTTTAGGCTCAGAGTCGGCAGAAAAGTTATTACGATAACAAGCACCAACCATTACAGTTTGATGAGGGAGAACACCTGAGGAGGCGACTTGGGTGCGAGAGCAGGAGCTTTTACAACTATATCCCAAGTTGCTTGATAGGTATGACTTTGAATTTTGCGGTCAAAATTCTTAAAAGGTGGGGAGAATATAATGACCAAGGTTTTCAAAAAAAAATAATTTATATAATTTTGTCCCAAAAAGCGTTAGCGACGGAATAGGCAACGGCTAGGTCCTGGCGCGAATAGTGCCAGATACGGTGCTGTTAGCGCCAGAAGTGCTCCAGAAAGCCAATTTTCTCTGGAATCTAGCACGATTAGCGCCAGGACGCGGGCAGGGTCACTATTAAAGGCCCAATTGCATGAATTGTGAGCCAAAACTTCATCTTCTCCCTTCCTCTGCGTTTTTCTGCCATTGTTTAAGTTAGGAAGCTCCATACCACTCAACCATTGACCAAAATACTTCACTTCCAACAATAAAGTTGAAGGAAATCATCCAATGAGCTAGATTCAAACCTCTATTTCCCTTAAAAACCATCAAACCAAGAGATCATTTTCTCAAGGGAACTTTACAAAGTTTGAGTTTGGAGGGGAAAAAAGGCGTTTTAAGGACACTCAAGCTTGAAGAAGTTGTCCTCCAGCCTTCCTTGTCGATTTAGAGGTAAGAAACTCGAATTCTACCGTTTATTTAAGAATTTGTTCTTTAGGTGAATAGTGACCCTTTTGAGTTAGAGCTGAAATTAGGCTTTGGTCCTTTTGAAAAGTATGCTTAGGAGGTTGTTGTGATGAAGGATTAGCCTTAAAATATAAATTCTATGGACTTTGGTATTTGGCTCTGAGAAATGTATGTGTTGGAAAAATGGTGGTTAGATTAATGATATTATGATGTGTATGAGCCTTAATGCCTTCACAAGATGTGTTTAAGAGGCAATAAAACGGTGAAAATGTGTTGAAGTAACCATTTTAGTCATATTGATAATCATTGAGATTTGGCATTGATAGAGTAATGAGCTCTTTGAATTGACTTATGCAGAGTCTTAGGAAGACTCTAGCGCCTTGGTTAGGCCGAGATAGATCCTACTGGGGGTCTGTAGGTCACTGATTAGTTGATTATTCCTTATAACTTTAAGATTGAGGAAAAAGAGGTATATATGGAAAAGAATAGCATTTCTTTTCATTCTAACGGTTGAGAACCGTTAATGATTGTTTGTATGCTTTTTTGTAGGGCGTGATACATAGATTGTTGGTGGTTATGACCACGAAGCCGGGAGAGCCAGTGTAGCGCTTAGAGCAGGTAAACTCTTTGTTCTTGGGAGTGTTTCCCATTGACTATGTTCCACCATACTCTGAGAGAGGGATGGTTATTGTATACATGTGTATTGAAATTGTGTGTTACTGCTTTTATTGAGAATATGTATATAATGTACACTGTGAAGATATGTTGTGTGATTGTTAAGATGCTCTGGCCAATAGAATAGACTAGTTATGGACTTCCTTTAGAAATGTGCCCTTAAGTGGATGATCTTCTATTGGTAGTGCCATGTGCGTCTGAGAGAATGTGCCCTTCAGTGGATGATCTTTCTCAGGAAATGGTGCGGGATGTCCTGAGAGAATGTGCCCTTCAGTGGATGATCTTTCTCAGGCATGGACGTAAAGTCCTGAGGAAATGTGCCCTTCAGTGGATGATCTTCTTCAGGCAATGATAGGTGTGAATAAGTTCTAAGAGAATGTACCCGTCGCGGATGATCTTCTCTTGGGATAGTCATATATGCGTGAATTAGATATTATGTTTTCTATATATTCTGTTGTGAATAAGTCCTGAGAGAATGTATCATCGCGGATGATCTTCCTCAGGCAATGTTATATAAATGTTGTATGTTTGAGAGAATGTACCCGTCGCGGATGATCTTCCTCAGATAATGTTATATATGTATGAGTAAAGTCCTGAGAGAATGTTGATCCTCTTCAGGCAAAGATATATATATATATGTGTGTGTGTGTGTGTGTGTGTGTGTGTGTGTGTGTGTGTGTGCTATATCTGTGTTGCATTCCTGATGTTGGTGGTGTCCAACGGTATGACACGTGTGTTGTGAGATACGTTAGTGTTATATATATATGTATGTATATATATATATATATGTATATGTATATGTTATATTTGTGTTGCATTCCTGATGTTGGTGGTGTCCAACGGAATGACACGTGTGTTGTGATATACTTTAGTGTTATATATATATATATATATATATATATATATATATATATATATATGTTATATCTGTGTTGCATTCCTGATGTTGGTAGCGCCCAACGGAATGACATGTGTGTTGTGATATACACATGTGATGTATCGGATGAGAGTCATCATGGCTAGATGGTGTGATGCCAATTTTAATGATATATATCATGGAAGTGAACCAGGGGGAGGAGAGACCTCCAAGGACCCTGAGTTTACTAAGATTTTTATCTCACACCGTGTGTGTGGGGATTATATGTTGCAGGTAATGCTTAGGGAGCGGATGGTGGATCCCAGGGCAAGAGGCCCGAGTAGGGACTTGGTTTTGTGTGAACCCTAGGCAGATTATTTTGAGAGCATGTTGGCTCAATGTTTTGGTTTTTCCTGTATTTGGTACCCCTGAGGGGGAATATGCACAGTTGATATATATTGTGTATATGTTGTATATCTTGAGAGATATTGATGTATGTCGAGAGGACAAGATAGTTGATACCTTCTTGTTTTGTACAACCATGGTTGAGATACATTTATTGAGACATCTGTATATGGCTGATTTGGTCCTCTAGTTGAATGTTATTGAGAGATCACCACACATAATGTAAATATATAGTATTGTTATTGACGTATGATGACGTCATTTTATTATCAGCTTCCATTTTGATTAGCTTTGATTAATTGTTGCACTTAACAACCATAACTGAGTGATAATGAACCGGATGCATACGAGGCGTTACACACATGGTAGTCTACCCCTCAAGCGAAAGTCATTTTAATCCAAGAGTATCAAATGGTGGCCCTTAAAGCTTAACTGTGGCTGCCCCAACGCCAACATACTCTAGTACCTTGCACCGCCACACTCCATCTCTTCATGGCCATGGGACATGCTGCCTGGCTTCCACGCACGGACTTACTTGTTAGAAAGACTTTTGATGCAAGGGATCCCCATGTCAAAAGATCCACTGCTAACTCCAATATACTGGTTTGCGTTGGTCAATTAGTCAAATCATCGACTCCGATACCAATTATTGTACAATTGAGGAGGGGTAAACTTTGAGAGATTTACACCAATGAGTCATGAACAATCACATAATAAGTGAACTTGACACTTCCCTTTAACCTAAAAACTCAAGGCTCAGGTTTATGGGTATTCTTCTCAC
This sequence comes from Glycine tomentella, assembly GCA_007407185.1. NCBI lineage: Eukaryota > Viridiplantae > Streptophyta > Magnoliopsida > Fabales > Fabaceae > Glycine > Glycine tomentella. The sequence continues at coordinate 267,435 of PYAF01004587.1, forward strand.
TTATAAGATGCTCAAGCTTTTTATTTCTATCCAATGGAAACTCCAGCTCACACTCGTATTCTAACAATATGCTTCTCAAGTGTGAGTCTCTTCTACATGGTAGCCTCCTCCCAAGCGAAAGTCATTTTCAATCCACAAGTATCCAGTGGTGGCCCTTAGAGCTTAATCATGGTTGTCCTAACCCTACTTAGCCATTACTACAAATATGACCTACTATGTAAGCTCAAGCCAACAACATTGAATTTATGTCATATTATTTATATTTTAAAATTTTTGTTGTATTGTTTCAAATTTAAATATTTTAGTTCAATTTAACATGTTGCTTTATTTTTTTATCTTCTTTTGCTTGTTTAATTTTCTAACCAAAACAAATTAAAATTAATATCTAAGAAAATATATGATCACTTAAAATATATGATTTTTGTGAAAAATATATTAAATAAATAACAAAATTAATAAAAATAAGACATAAATCATAACAACAAAAAATTAAAATGTTTTTTTAATGTTTTTCCATATGATAGTTATTAATCATAACAAGAAAAATACTTAACTAAATTTAAATACAATATAAATATATGAAATTATATTTTTTATAAATATTTAACTAAGTTATATTTATATTGAGTATTTAAATATATGTATTTTTCTTAAATACTATTCTTAAATATACCCATTTCACAATGTCATTTAGAAAGAAAGAATAAAGCAACATTATGAAATCGATTTTCCAAGAATCAATTTCACAACTTAAAAAAAATTGCATCAATTTCACAACTTAAAAAAAATTGCAGGTGAGAAATCAATTTAAGGGGAACAATTTTTCATTATGAACAGCATTTTATATCATTTGCGTCATCGCACTTAAGCATATTTTTCTTTTTTTGAATTGATATAATTTTTAAGAAGCCTGATGCTCAACAATAGACCTAAGCTATCTTATTCTTCGTTGTGAATATTTAATTTATTTATCAGGTGCTTGTGGACGCAGTCATGATAAGTGGTCAACCTTTTATACTTTGGGCATAAAATCACATACATACACTTTTCTTTTCATAGGTACCATACCTTCCCAGTGGTTTATATTTTTACCATGGGTCGAGATTCACTACAACACTTCGGTGCATTCTTCATCAGGTTTCTCTCCTTTTCAAGTCATCTATGGCAAAACTCCTCCATCAATCCCTGCTTATATCACAGGAGATTCATCAGTATGAGCCTATGATTTTTTCTTCTCCTTTCTCGTGATGAAATTTTTGCGTTGCTCCATAAGAATTTGACCAAGGCCCAAGCGCGTATGAAGATTCAGGCTAACTGCCACCGCAGAGATTTTGACTTGGTTGTTGGGTCCTAGGCACATGTTAAGTTGCAACCTTATCACCAGATCTCCGTCTCAGGGGAAAAGTACCACAAACTTTCTAGAGGTATTACGGCTTGTAGCAGGTTCTGGAAAAGGTTGGTCCAGTGGCTTACCAATTGGCTCTTCCATCTTCTTCTAAGATTCATAATGTTTTCCACTCCTCACTTTTGAAGCCATATATTCTGGTCCACCCCCTACGGTTTTTTACCACATCCCTCCTCATTCACGGGATAATGACCCTTTAGTCACCCCTCTGACCATACTAGATTTTTTGCACTGTTGTGGAGAATGGTGTGTCATCTCACCAAGCCTTAGTGCAATGGTATGGCCTCTCGTCTGATGATACTTCGTGGGAAGATTGGGATGCTTTACTTACCATTCACAACCTTGAGGACAAGGTTGCTTTCGAAGGAGATGGTATTGATATGACAAGCCTATTAGGCACACTACAAAAAAAGCGCCGATTTCCGACGGCCTTTTTCCCATGGAGCATTTTCCTTCGGAAAATGGGAAATTTCCGACTGCGTTTTTCCTACCGACAACCCTCCGTCGGAAATTTTTGTTTTCCCACGACCATTTTCCCATGGCTTCTCAATCCTTCGGAACATTATCATTTATCCCAAATAGACAGCAAACGAACCC